>JAUIRJ010000183.1:0-37537 GCA_030555515.1 Acutogordius australiensis | reverse complement strand
AATGCTTAGAAAAATACACGGCCACTTGACATAGGATTAAATACATAAAAGTGATGCACAGTATTTGTTAAACGTGGTTTTAATTTATATTGTTTAAAACGGGCCAAAAAGAACAATTTTTAAAAAACCAGCGTAGGAAGTGTCACATTTTTTAGATGTTAAATATAACATCGAGTCTTTGTGATTGATATACTCTAATGCTTTTTAATCCTCCTATATAAAAAAACGGTGACTGTCTGTCAGCGAAGAAGGATTTATAGGCAAGGTTCTAGACTATAAGGAAAAATTCCGGGTACTACTACACAGGTCAACAATTTTTTGAGAGTTATGAGTTAACTACAGAGATCAAACCTGCCATCTTAGGGAATATCAAATCGGTTTACCGTTTTTCCTAATCAAACTTATTTAGTCAGTTATAAACATTGAAAATTAAAAAAAAAGTCAAAACCAAATAAGATTTAAAAACAAAAATAAATTGAAATTTTATTTTTGCATATTCACAATAGTTAGTTAACTTCAAACTTCAAATAATATTTTTATTAAAAACCGATAATATATCGTATCGAATTTAAGTTTGGACGCGATATATATTGTATTATCTAAATGCCGATGTAAGAGCTTGATATATAAATAAAATTTCGTTCCATTATTTGTGATTAAAATATAAGCAAGGGATTTTTATATAAAATAATTTTTAAATTCTTTTTAGGGTATATTTAGATCTGTCTATATGGTCAAAAAAGGCCATTTTCGTTATAGGCGGATCTAAGGAGCCAAAGACGGAAGAAACTTAGAAAAACGAAAAAATATATATGAGATTAGGTCGGGGATGCATTCTTTTATGTTTTCATATCACGTTTCTGACATTGATATTTGTTGACCTGTGCTATAATTCTCACGTTTGAATGCATTTATTAAAGTGGTGAGATGTATAATTAGGCTGATGGTCGGCTTTTTTATAATAAAGGCAAAAGCAGAACTGGGCAAGTTCACTGAAGAAATAAGTAAGTTAAGTTATAGTTTAACTAAAAAAATTTATCGAGCCTCTATAACTAAGTTTTAGTTAATAATTAAGTTAGATTTCAACATAGCTATAAATTTTGTAGTTAAGTCGAGAATGAATTTTTGTTCATTTATTTATAATGCTAATTGAATTTAGTTTTTTAAATAAGGAGCATTGATATTGCTATACAGAGACGTTCATAATTTCTGGGTTCTGTAGGATTAAGTGAGTCTCTCCACCAATACCATAATATCCATTAAATTAAAGCCGCATTTTCCGGAATATTACAGCATGCAGGCTTTACAACCCTGGCAAAAGTCGAGGCCAGAGTCGTTCACCTGCCAATAATGCCCACCTTACCCTACAATTGAATTTAGTTAACTGCTTTTGAACCTACATATACCATAATTGATTAAAAAGATTTCCTGTTTAAATGTTTTGTACCCGATAATACCAAAAAACCCACGACATAAGATGGTAATTGTTAAAAATTTAAGGACTATTTAATGTTTTTTCGTCATTCATTTCTTTTTCCCTTTTTTCCTTTTTGTAAATTAATAATGTCTCAAATTTTTTATTAAAATTTTCTCCCTTACTGTATACAAATAATATGGGAAATAATTCAAATTATATGCCAAAAAGTTACATAAAGCCCCTGAGATAAAAAGCCCCTTAGAGTCCCCTCATTTAAAAGAAAGGCTTTGTAAAAAGGCCCATTTTTTACTAACAAACTCGTACATTTTTTCTTTATGGCCCATTAAGTGTGGACTTTTACAAAAAGCCCTCTAAGGGCTCTCCCCTTTGTGAGCAGGCCTGGCTATTCTAAGTCCTTTTTAGATGTATAAAATAATGCTACCTCAATTTAGTGTTGATTCCCATATTAAGTAGGAACTTTTGGACGCTCACTGGATCAACATGAGCAAGCGTTTCACTCGAGAATCGATGCCTTTTGGGTTGTGGCGTCGCTATGGCGTTGGTTGATTGATTTGTTTGCACCATAGTCGAAGCGTATTTTCCGGAATTGGAGCTATCAGTTGAATTCCGGCCCATAAAAGATGATGGTTTTGCCTTGGTAGGAGTGGAAAGGGTGTCGTCATCAGCTAAACTATTCCTTCGATCATTGTTTTTTGGTGTTACATTTTCTTTATTGTTATAATCTATAACGTTATAATAATTTAATAATTATTTTAGCGTATATAATGTTGTAGGGCCAAGCAATTCGGGGCAATAGTTATGCTGCCATAGGGCATTAAGCGATTTAGCCATGCTTTAAAAATAGAAGTGTTTTATTTTGTCTGCGCAAAAAAAATGGTTAAATACTAAAATATGATAAAATAAAAATTTTTTTACCATTTATATTTCCATTATTTTAATTAAATTGTAATTTTTGTTACATAATTGCTAAATCCTATAATTAATGGTAAAAATTATTAATAAAAATAACCTTTAGGTGTATTGATGCTTATTATAAAACATAATCCATTAAATAATAATTTTATTTTACCCCAAGCTGCCCTACAACATATATAATTTTTTATTTTCTACTCGATGTACATATATATATAAAATAAATGAAAATAATATTTTATAAATAACAAAAATACATACATTATAAATTAACGACAGGTTGGTTTTCTTCGGGTAGAGAACGCACTCTTATCAAAACGTGTTTTTATTAATGAGATTAAGTTTTTATTGGTTACATAAATACATCGAGTATAAAATAAAGAATTAATGTATTATATATCTAACTTTTTACTCGTTTATTTCTTATTTTTTTTGAATCTATAGGTTATTTAATACCGGCATTGCCACCATTGTAACTAATTGTATCGGCTCTATGACGCTGCTCTCCCGCCGTTTCCTTCATTCTTGCGAGTTCATTCATGGCCGGCATGCCCAAAACGGCTGAAGCTTTGCTCGAAACATTTGCCGGTGGTGGTGTAACCATCAATTGATTATGATTATCTCCTCGAACCGATGTGGGATTCGCGTAGCTGGCGCTATTGTTGGAGCTTTTACGGAGTAGCAATCGGTTGACCGTGTTATTAATCGAATAGCTAGACGCGGCCTGAAGTTGAGATTGAGATTGAGATGTTGCGCTCACATTTTGGTTGTCCAGTCGATGGGGACTCGTGGTGAATCCCATAAGTTTGGTCCTTTTGGATTTGCTTTCTTCGTTGGCGCAACTGTTGTTACTGCTGCTCCCGTTACTACGCATAGTTGAAGAGGAGGTGCTCGAACTGGAAGCACTGTAGGCCGAATGGTAATACAGTGTCTGGGTATCTTCCCCGCCCTCCGAACCATTGCTAAGCTCACCATTCATGTGTGGATATCTTTCAATTCACTGAGTGATTTTATTTGTATGTCTGCCCTGTTAATTAAAAAAAGAAAATAATAATTTTTGATAAGAATTACATTTGACCATTTATATCAAGAAACTTTTATTTAACTTTAACACTTAATTTATCACAAACGTTATGGAATAAATTTAACAGGCTATTAATTTGAACTCGTTACAAACCCTTTTGTCCCTATGATGGCAATCATCTTCACAGCCATAATCATACATTGCGGAATATAACAAAGGTTAACAAATTTTTGAGAGTTTTGAGCTAACCTTTAAAACCAGTCCTGCCATCTTAAGGATTTTCAAATCTATTTACAGTTTTTAGCAAATTTTTAAGCCATTTAAAAACATATAAAAAAAAAATATTAAAAAAATATTTTTATAATTAAACATCCAAATTTAAACTTCAAAAAATATTTAATATAAAACCGAAAGAACATCGTTTTCTTAATTTGAAGTTGGAGTGCCAAATATTCAGTATAACCTAAATATTGATGTGAGAATTAGATATAATTCAATTTATAATTTAAAATAGTAAAATATTAGTTACATAATTAATATAAAAATTCTTTAATATTTTCTTCAGGGTATTCAGTCAATTTCGCCTTAATTAGCCCTTTTTATGTTATATAGCCTAAGTCGGAATTCGAAAAAAAATATATGAGAATGGCCATAATGTTTATTGTATCCCACAAGTGTCATAAATTTCATTTTTTTTTCACTCATTAATTTCTGGACTTGTGAATTCTGCGTAATTATTTAACGCAAACACAGGTCTACAAAAATCAATGAATGTTCGGCGAGTTATGAAATATGCTAGAAACAGTTGATATCTCTAATATTTCTTTTTCTTTATTAGAAAATCAAAAAAATTACCAATTGACAAAATTTAGGTAAATTATAAAAATAAGCTGTAACTTTATTTTTTTATCGGAAATAATAGGGTATTAAATTGCTTATATCACTACATCCACAATGTATAATACATTGCGCCACAACATATAAAGGACACGATTTTTTACCGATTTGAATGAAATATTAGTTTAAGTTTAAAATTAACAGATTAGCCATTTTATATACATTAATACCTTTTTCCTTTAATTTGAATTCTTATTTGTTTTTCTAACATTTTATAAATTTTTAATAGCTGGCTTACAAAGTTTAATTAAACCGGTAAACGGATTTGAAAATCCCTAAGGATGTAGGTTTAATCAAATAAATTAGCTTATCTATCTCAATTTAACAAATATCTTTCTAAGTTTTGAAAATTGGCCCCTAGACGATTATTATATAATAACATGGTTAAAGATCGTCATTAGATAAAAAATTATATATTAATGTAGGTTTAGGCTTAATCTTCGTGTCGAAAAGCTATATTAACACTATTTTCCTCTTTGCAATCTTGGCGAAAATCAAACATTAATTGGCCACTAAACCCCCTCCCCCCAAGATATAGAATCCCATTGATAGGTCTAATAATCTGCCATTACAAGAAGTATATATAAAATCGTCTTTGCAAATAAAGGTCAACCGGAGGTTTTCGGCTCCACCGTCCCCATAATGTTGAGCAAAAAAACCCGTAGTAGAGTTTTTTCCAGACCTTCTTCCCCTATTAAAGAACCCCGTCAGGGCTTTGTCACTTTTAACTCTACAGCAGGTCTCTTAAAGTCAAATGAGATATTACACGCGCCGGTGACTTAAGTTTTTAGGCCTAGGCTGTCAGAAAAATGGACGATATTTAAAATTCGTTAATGGTCACCCATCGAACTATTAACCAGGCTCAACGCCGTTTAATTTGAGTGTAAAACAAACCAAGTTTACAGGCGCTTAAGATCGCCCGATAGCAGAAATAAAATTATGAACCCAGAAAAATGATTAGGTTATCTAAGATTACAGAAATAAGGCCGCATGTTATATTTTAACCATAATAAAGGTGAAGCTTGCATTGGTACAACGTTAAAAAAAGTAGGGGGGGGGGGCAATTATTAATTTTTAAGTCGTGGATAATTGTTTTTATAACACATTCGTTAACCAATCGGCCTTTTAGACTTTTTTGTGCAGGGATTAGGCTCTACTGTTTCTAGTTGATACTTTTTTTTGTATTATAAGATTAAATATATACGCATGCAATTTTATTAAATTTCAATTTAAAATATATCCATATAAGTGAATATTTTAAAAGACATTTTTTGGTAGCACATACACATATTTAAAAGAGCGAAATATGACCTAGATTTTAGACACCACAAATTGAGTAGAATTTTAAACCGGTATTCTGACTATCTGTTAAAACCAGATTTTTAAACACCTAAAAAATTATTTAATAAATCAAGTAGTGCGGTTCTGGGTAGGGCTAGCTATCCACGTGCCAAAATTTACCAAAATTTAGAGTTTGCCCAAGCCCAATTTCAGGTTTTTTGCAATTAAAAGATTGACCTTATCGCTTTTATTACACTTCTTAAACTATCAAATGATTGCTCATCGACCCCCCCCCCCCCAGCTTTGCTATAAAAATTGGGAAAAGCAAATCTGTCATCTACTAGGTTTGATTAGCTAAAAAGTGGCTTTCAATCTAAGGCATTTTATAAAAAATAAAACCCTTTGTCGCGTAATCGTATTTAACGGTCTTTAAAAGAGCAGGTGTTGCCCCACGAAATCGGTTTGCTAACTCATAAATTAACTGAGCTTCAAAAAAATTTCGTCAAAAGTTAAATGCCCTTTAAATATCCAGGTGCCAAAAACTTAATGAAACGACGCGCAATAGATATTATAAAGATTTTAAAGATAAATAATAATCTATATATATGTTTGACAAAATCTACCTGATATTGGCACGGTGATTTCTACAGAATAAGAATGTTTTGACTTATAATTTGAAAGTAAAGATGTATAATTTAAAATAAAAATATGATAATCAGGAAAAAGGTTATAAAGTTAAATGGATTTGGAAAAAAAAGAATCTTCGATCTAATCAGTTTATGTCATCCGGTGAAGAAAATTTTGTCTATCAAGAAGGTTAATTGTCAACTTATATCAATATTAAATGTCTTTCCACTATTTACGAGTATTATATTATCTTAAAATGCCTTATTTTGTGTTTTTGTCAGTGCTTAAACTTTTCGGAGAAAAAGATAATTCCGTTAGCGGATTTAAAATCTGAGCCATCAATTCAAGTTGTAAATGTTAAAAATAATGTTAGGGTCCTTTCTTTATGTTAAAAATTTTCCAAGCCGTCTAATTGTGAATTTCAATGTTTATGCGTGAGCGAAGTATGGACTTTTTATCTCGTTTTAGCTATCACGATATTTTAGGACAAAAGAATGTTTTTATACAAGTTTATACGAAAAAAACTTGCATGGAATTGGAAAAAAAGTTCTTTAATTTTACGAAATAATTCCTTTTTAATTGGAAAATTTGTAAAAAAAAAAGTTGAGCTCGGTAGCTTTGAATAAAATCAATAAATTTGAATTTACAACAACGTTGCAAACACCTACGACTTCCTTTCATTCCACTTTGTGCATAGAACGAATTAGTAAGGACTCTAAATGGACAGATTTAAACTTTCGGTTTTGTGCGATCCTTTACAAAATATTGTAAATATTAATTTTTGGACTAATTACATATCAATATTTAATGGTGTATGTATGATTTGTATATTTATGAAATCTCTTAATCCATAAAACTGAGGAAATGAATTTTGAGATGTTGGATGCATATGGGGATAAGGGTCACACAAGGCACGCGATAGTTGACCAATCATGCATTAGTCACAAATTTTCAATTTCATTATTACAAATATGTGAGCACTTCTTTTACACTTATGAATGTTATAAGTTAGCTGAACCTTGAACCGAGGGGCTTAAAGGGATTAAAGAAATAAATTCGCTTTGCAACTACGTTATACTCATTGCAATAGGAGATTGTGCATTCGGGATGGCTTTAGATATGGCAACGATGTATGACATGATTAGCTAGAGATTCTCAAAACACATACGACGCATTTCATATATTGAAAGTTTTTAATTTTGCTTTATAAATTAATATAAACGTGGGCCAAATTATACGAAAAACAATATTTGAGGGCTTGCTAAAAAAAATCCAACCTTGAAAAATGGGGTAAAAGAATGCTGAACTTCTTACTGTACATCTCGTTGTCGCCTACCCCGCAATAAATAATAAGTCGCAGCACCCACAACAACAATGACAATAATTGGAATTTTTACTCGCCGTGATGACAACTTGTTATGCTAATAAAGTGCGCCACCTAGCTGTGCTTACACCCTTACACCTATTTGACAAATAATAAACCGTCTCGTAAAATTTAATATTTTTTCTATTTCGAGCACAGGGGATTTTTCCTATTAATTTTTGAAATCGATTCGTGACCTCTAAAATTGGTAATGCATGTAATTCCTCTCTCTCTTGCATTAATTATAGAGGGTGTCACTAATGTCATTATTATTAATGCCCATAAATATTCATGAAATATTGAAAAGAAAATGCGTCCAAGGTATTTGTTGGGGAATTTATTAGCTAACTATGTATAAGAATGATTTTGACCTTGGCGTTAAATGATATAAGATTTCTCAAACTTCGCAATTCAATTTTAACCAAATTCAAAGCCTTAGTTGTCCAAAATAACATTTTATGAAAGTATTAAGTTGCTGAACCTCTCAATTTTAGTGATATCGTTATGAGATCACAATTTTAAAAGCAAATTTGAAGAAAATATATTTAAAATTTTCACATGAAGGTTTACGAAAGACAAGTTTAACAGAATAAAAAAAACTTACTCTATATAATATTTAGGTCAATTTATTTGATTTTTATTTACGAAAGGAAAAATTTACAAAGGCTGGATCGGTATGAAGCAAACTCGCGTAAAATAAATTTCATAAAATTCTAATCAAAATTCTTATTTCTTTTCCATATTTCCGGCTTGCAAAGGCTAGACTACCTAAATTTTTTGGATATGAAAGGCGACTCTGTCTAAAGACATATAAGGCCAGCGTGTTATTGGCAAAAATAAATAAATCTCGTTTTGCTCCCAAAAACTGTAAGACAGAATATGTTGTTTTTTCTTCAAAATGTCATTATATAACGATAAATTAGATCGACACATCTAGAGTATCAAACTATGATACTTTGAGGCTTAACTCCCTCCTCCCTACTCATTTTGTCCATCTTCCTAACCTTAGTGGATCTCTCTCTCTCTCTATGCATATGAAAATCGTAATAACCAGCAGCCAGCCACAATGGATTTTACGCATCATTAGACCTGCAACGAATGAGTTTTTTGGCCATAAATAACTTGATATTTTAACGAACTTTGTCAAATATTTTTTTGGTTACAAATGCATGCATATCCAATCTCAGTTTCTGTATTGTACTTTCTGGCAAAATTAAACCGGTCAATATAATTAAACCCGGCCCACTTATATGCTTTAACTTGTAGGTGAATATTCCAAACCGGAAAAGATTTTTAACACTTAAATGATGTACTAAAAATCTAAAACCTGGTTACCAATGATTTTCTTTTCCAGTTTAACTTTTTTTTTTCAATTTTGGTCTCGAATAGAATTTGGTGCTTTAATTAACACCTTTTTTGGTAATATTTCATATGCTTACAACAAGTTGACGCCTCACCATGTTAAGCAGTTATCCGTTTAGTTATTTATTCGCTGTAAGATTATCATATATATATTATAAAGCTTAGCGAATTTCATTTATGACATTTTTAGGGTTTATCTTTAATAAAGCGACACTCTAGATGATTTCATAGAAATAATGAACGATTTTTTCATAATGATATTTATTTATGGTTCCATTTGACATGTCAAAAATTAGAATACTTACATTTGTCCACAAATTTACAATGTAACCGGTCTACTTAATAAACCAAAGAGAGCTGTCGGTTGTGGGCAATTTGCAAATAATATAATCGTTTGACATGCGTGGGTATTTAAAATATTTCTAATATTAATACTAACAATATTTTTTTTTTAAATTTAAAAACTTTAATTTCAAAAAAAATTCAGTTGTAATAAAAAAAAATTTATATTAGGGCGCGTTCAGACTCATTTCATTTTTTTAAAAAATTTTAAAATTTTTACCTTTTGTCATTAAACGCTCTTTTACAAAAAGTTGTCAGTTTTTGTTATTAGCATTTAAATAGTTTTTCCGAGAGAAAATTTTTAAATTTTGAAAAAAAAAATAAAATTTCTAAAAATTTAAAATTTTAAAAAATTTCAAAAAAATAAAACGAGTTTGAACGCGCCCTTAAAAAAAGAATAATACTAAATTTGTTGCTCAAAATATCCAATTAAAATTACTGAATTGGAAGGAGGGCATGCCAATGCCATCATGCGGTCTGCTCCTTAACCAGAGGCATGGTGATGTCCTATGGATACCAGCACGTTTTTAAAAATTTATATCTCAGATATGCAACATTTTCTATCAATTTTGCTGCTTTTTTATAGAAATTAAAAAAGTATTAAATTAAATTAGCTCTAAAAACGATAATGAATTGGGTAAAAAATTAATTTTTCGTTATTAAAAGCCATCCTATATTAAACTATATCTTTGTCTTTTTTTCTTATACACAAATATAAGAATGGTTTGCATTGGAAGCTATAATTTTACTAAGAAAATATTTTATTGGTTTTACAGGTTTAGTAATAGCCAAGAATTTTTATTTGCTATTTTTTTTCTCTTGCATTTCTCTCAAAATATTCTACCAGATATATAAACACTCATTTTATTGACCTAAATATATTAAATGATTGCTATAGTATAGAAATATGCAATTGCCAATTTTTAGATTTATTTTTGCTTTGGGCCAAATAAAATTTAAAGTCTGTATTAGAGATCCTTAATAAGAGTGTATTATTTTGCATAACTATAAAGACGAATTTTATAGAAAAATCTTTCATATTCGAAACAACCAGTCATATCAATACCACAAATTCATAATGATCTTTCATCACAGTGTCATCTTAACAGATATGATCTATTTGTCATCAACATTGATTTAGTTTTTAATGATATTAGCTAATGGGCCCAAGATTTTCTTTATCAAGAAAATGCCAAAACTTTTAAGGTAATGCCAGGGTTAAACGGACCGTCCCTCATTTTAAACTTTTGCCCTACTTCTATATTTTACTTTAATTCAAAGTGTTCTTTTTATATCATTATTCTCATTATTAGCAACGCATTTTACTTTTAGTATGATCGTCTCAGTTTCAAATCGAGAGTGTTAATAGCCGCTTATCCTAATAAGAACTATTACCTAACAAGGGTCTATCCCCCCCCCCTCCCCACTTTTCCGAGTTTGGTTTATTTTTTTTGTTGAATTATTTTGCGTAGGCTCACAAGGGTTTTATACAAGTTTCAAAAAAAAAAGAAAGAAAAATTTGTTTCATTCAGGGCTCACTGTAAGGGTATATTTTGTTCCCACTTTAATAATTTGGTTTATTCTTTAAAAAAAAGAAAACTCCCTAAAATTTGTTTTATTCAGGCCTTTAAGGGTCTACCCCCCCCCCCCCCCCCCTACAATTTTTTAGGACTGAATTGGAACATGATTTTGCCCCATAATGGCTTAATTAAAGCCTTTAAACACATCAAGAGTCTATCTTCCCCCTTTTTCCACACGGTCCAAACTTTATCGACGACCTTGAAAGAAAATTGTTAATAACAAAATAATTTTGCCCATGATGGCTTTTAACCAAACGACAACTTATTTAAGTATCAAATAGACCAGTGTTGGGAAAACAACGAGCCAAAAAACTTTGGCTCATTTTCCCCCCCCAAAACTTAAAGAAAGAAAGGGAGCTACAAATAAAGCGGGGAGGGCCGTTTTTTTATTTTGATTTTTTTCTTATAATAATATCGACTAAAATTTTAATTTTTTTTTAATAATGATGGGTGGGTGGTTTTTTTTTTTTTCTCCTAGGAGTTGTTTTTTTTAAGGGGGTTTTTTTAATCTTCCCCCTTTTCCTTAAGGAAAAAAGGGGGTTTTTTTTTGCCCCACCCCCGAGGTGGGGGGGGGTAGGGAAAAAAACCAAAAAACTTGTTAAAAAAAAGCCCATTTAGTTTTTTTCCCAGCCCTGAAATAGACCTTATTTTTTTTAAATTTGAATAAAATTTTCTAAATATATAACCTTGGCAGATCTTATTATCGTCTAATAAATAATATCCGAGCTGCGCCCATTATTACTATTAATCCAATTTTTCAATTGATTATATTTTCTTTTTTTTTATAAGATTCTAAAGACTTATTTTTTTACGCCCTGTAAACTTGATTAAAAGTTTATTATTTCAAAAATGTTTTGTGCATTTATAATGGACCGGTCAAATCAGGAATAGCTAATTCTTTTATTGCCAAAAAGAGAAAATCTTTTTTTTATTCAAAATATTTAAACATAAAGATTATATGTAAAACATTAATATTGCAATTCGAGAGAAATTTAATTTTTTACAAATCTTAGATATCGTTTTTGCCTCACGATAGCCAAAGCCTTTGAAGTTTTTAAAATTGGATGGTTGTGGCCCGCTGGAGCTTCAGCTTGGGCAGCATGATTTAAATCATCGTGTCTCCCGCCCTGATGACTGGTATGTACTCGATGTTGGACAAGTGTGAATCCAAATAACAAAATAACTAAAACACTACTCCTTAAACTATGATTGGAATCAACCGAATTATAAAGCATTTTAGGTTGGAAAGTTAATCGGATAACGTAAAATTGAATTCTTATTTCTGTAAAAACTTAAGTTGATGTGATTAGTGTTGTTAAATGTTTAAACATATTGAATTATTTAAATAAAAACATGTGTTTAATAACGATCAAATGAGAGCTTCACGTGAAATTTTAGTGTGTGTTCTAGAATTTCATGGTATTTACAAGCTTGGCTAGTTTTAAAATGGCCGGGCAGAGCTCCCTTTTAAGCTAAAATTTTGATTAGTATTTTTTTAATTTGGCCCACCCCTACAGTTCTAAGTTGACCTGAAAATTTAATTTGTCATTTGACGATAAGGTTGGCAAATATATTGTATTTATTTTAAACTCGCCTTGCCCGCTTGAATATGATTATTTAAATTAACATTTGACACATGTATTTATTAATTTAAAAAAAAAATACATAAATAGTTTAAAGCGTTCCACTAAATTTTCGTTTCATTGTGTGATCGGCAACAGCTCTGGGATACGAATTCTTTAGCTCGTAATCTATGAGTTTGTAAAGTTTACTCCTTACACGTGAAGGCAGCGATGCCATAACTAAGTTTTCCCCTTCAGCAGTTATTCCACCTTGCTCCTCGTCTAACCAGGTTCCCTTATGTCTACGCCGTTTAATCGCTTTGCCGGCCACGCTTACTAGTTTAGGCGGTTGAAGATCAAAATCAAATAAGCTAGTAGCTCTAAGTGGCTTATCCTTTGGGTTTTCTTTTGGAATGTGAAGGGCCTTTTTAGCCAGGAAATTAGTGTCAATACTATGTTGCTGAAGAAGAGTTGATTGATTATTAGTATGTCTATTACCAAATTCAAGCGTTTGATCTTCTCTATCGTCAACTTGCTCGGTTTCTTGTTTCACAGGCTGCAAAAATACTCCACCAGGGCGTAATATGAAGTTTCGGTTTGCTCTAACCTGATCTGGATTTAAAAAGCGATAGGGTAGTCGTATATTACCCGCAGTGACTTCAGGTAGATCGCTATTAAATTTCCTAGCTATTATGTTCTCCAACGCGGCCTCTATATCATTATTAATGTTTTCCAACGGATTTTCATCATCCAATGCAAGTGGAACATCCAAAACTTCATCAATTGCATCACCTATATCCGTAGCCGGTGGATTAGTCGCAATGGAGGCCAAAGTTGACGTCGTAGTTGATGGGATTTGGTTCAAATTGGATCGGTTCTTTATTGCGTTTTGTGTTTGAGGAGTTTTGTTAACAAGAATAATCCTTGTTTTGTTGGCGGAATCCGTTGAGCCTAGGGCTTGTTTAATCCTCAAAAGTCTCATATTCCTGCAGTAGGCAACAAAATTTGGATTATGTTTGGTCTTGGGAGGGGAAAGTAATGTCCCATTGACTGGATTGGGAGTTTGACTTGTTATCTGCGTGGTATTTGTCAAACTATTTGTGTCACCTCCTACTAATACAATTGCTAGGAGCAATATATAAAATGTTAAAATTCGAGTCATTTTATATGCAATTTCAAGTCGTTTCTAAGGAGCAATAACTTACTGTAACAGAAAGCTAGAAATTTATCACTTATATACCCATAACATTTATAAAGCACCCAAAAAGCCCCAATTTGGCAAAGTAATCGTCTTAAAATTTCCCAGCGGTCTCTTTAATAATAGGCTCTTAAAAGATTCTCAATACTTACTATTTTTGCGCGCGAAGTGCTAGATCACAATTAAACTTCTGATTTTTTCTTGCATTGGGATTAGCAAGAAAAGACATTTATCATCTTTCACAAAGAATTAGGTTGTCATATTATATATTGGGAGGAAGCAAATCGTTTAGATGGAATGGAGTCAAATGTATATTTTGTGCTGTTGCCAATGTTAATGATATGCAGGTAGGATTAATTAATCCTACTTCACTTGTCTTGTTTGTTGGCTGAATTCCAATTATGTTCTTTTAGCATACGTATCACTTGTTTTCAAGGTTAAACAAGCCTTACACAATTCTCAATTTTTAGAATTGTATTTTGGAGATACAGATAAGATTAAAAGAGGGATGTATATTCTTTCGTTTAATTTACTTTTTTTTATATCTTGCTGGAAACAGAATTAAAGAGTTTAGTTAAAATTTACAACTTGATTTGTAAAACATTTGTAAATAAATACCATTTTTAAAATTCAATTTTTAAATATTTTATTAATTAAATCGGATAAAATTGCTGATATTTATATAAAGAATGTCTAAAGAGTTTTAATCATGTTACTATAATTAATACCCATTTAAGGGCGCTCTTAGCAAGGCCGGTCCGATAAGGGAAACCCAAGCAATGCTTAAGGGCGCCAAGCGATTTTGATAAATCTAGGGTTTTCAAGCTAAAATATAAGTATTCACAGGTCAACAATTTTTTGATTTTTTAAGCTAACTACAGAGATCTAACATGCCATATCTAAATTTTTCGAATCCGTTTACCGTTTTCTTCAAACTTAGTAAGTAAATAAACATTGAAATTTTTAGAAAAATGCAAAAAACAAAACAAAATATAAAAATTATTTTTGTCTTTAAAACATTTTAAAATAATATTTATATTAAAAATTATAAATTGGGTCATATTTCGGTAGGGGTGCCACCAAATACATTGTATAATTTAACTGTTGATGTAATAGCTTGATATACTTAAAAATTTATTTCTCAATATTTGAGATTAAAAATCTAAGTTACTAGGAATTTTTATATTAAAAAAAAGATTTTTGAATTATATCTAGAATATTCTCGAGGGCGCAAAATCTGTCCATTTGGTCGAAAAAGGCCATTTTTCGATATTGTCAGATCTAAGTTGCCGAAGGCGGAAGAAACTACAAAAAAACGGAAAATATATGATAAGGCCATCATGGGGATTTCATGCTTTTATGTTATGATAAACTTATTTTTGTGAAAATTTTTTAGTTTTAGGCAACTAGTGACATTTCCGAATTGTCGCAAATGCCATATAATGCATAAATCGCATTTGCGACAATTTGGTGACATTATCACAAGTTGAAAAAATGGATTAAATTTACCAAATAACTACTTATACTTTACAGCAAGAAAAAAAAATCAAAAAAAAATTAGTTTTATAATGCATAAAATGCATTTGCGACAAATTTAGTGACACCGTTAGCAGACACAAATTTGATAAAAATTACCATAATACAATAAATACAAGTTGTACAAATCGTCTAATAAAAAAATTACCACCAAATACATAAATTATCGACTAAAATACTATGTACACATTAAGTTAATTATTTAGTTAATTTATATCAAGTATCATAAAAAAACTAAAAAAAAACAAAATTAGTAACATTATAAATGTGAGATATTTGCATAATCAGCTGCTTTTGCATTTATTTACAACTTTATTTTTATAAAAAATGAGTTTGGACAAAAAAAATACACAATTCCAACATTTCCAATGGGCTAATGTTAATTTTTAAACTCCCGGGAAAAACCCCGGAGTTTAAATACGGAAAACTCCGGGCGGTTTTTGGGAGTGTTTTTTTAACGGAGTTCCCCTGGAACTTTCGGTGAATCGGAGTCCTTCCCGAATTCCGGAGTTTTGACATGCCCTACACCAAATACATTGTATAATCTAAAGGTTGATGTAATAGCTTAATATACTTATAAATTTTATTTCTCAATATTTCAGATTATAAATCTAAGTTACTAGAAATTTTTCTATGAAAAAAAAGATTCTTGAAATATATCTAGGAAATTCTCGAGGGCGCAAAATTTGTCAAGTTAATCAAAAAGGCCATTTTTCGATATTGTCAGATCTAAGTAGCCGAAGGCGGAAGAAACTACGAAAAACGGAAAATATAATAAGGCCATCATGGGGATTTCATGCTTTTATGTTATGATAAACTTATTTTTTCTGACATTGATATTTGTAGACCTGTGTTATAAAACATTAGATCAAGATATGAATTATAAAAAGGACCTTAACTATTTTCACCGAATCATCGGGAGGGTGAAAAATAATTGATTAGAACCAGATATTATGGAAATCATAAGATCTCCATTTAGAACTGAATTTTACGAGAGAGGTTTCAAAACTATTTTCACATGATCAAGAAGGTGAAAAATTTTTAAATTGTGTTTTTGAATCTTATTTGTTTTTTTTAACAATTTTATTATGAATAAATGTTTATAGTATGCTTACAAAGGTTGACAAAAAAAGGTACATGATGATATTAAAAATTTGAATGTAGTATCCTTGATCAGATCAATTAGTTTATCTAAAAAAATGTTAAGCTGTGTAATACTTAAGAATAATATTTAGATCAATTATAAGTCAATTTCGTTGCTCAAAAAGATCGGCCTCATAGCAACAATTCGTACAAATTAACAATCCCTTTATATCCAAAAAAGTAGTTTATTATATTATCCATATTATGTATGATATTTGGCAATGATTAAATAAAAAATGATAAATAAGAATTAATTTAGTAGGCATAAGTTCAAAATTTTTATACAAATTCAAACCCTAAAGATTAAAAAAAAATTACAACATTCATATATAGAAAATAATGCGTATAAAAAAACTGTCGACAAAGAATACTTAAGTAACATAGGGAATTATTTTCTTTTTTTAATTTTCTAGCCCATACTTTCTTATTCAAATAATATAATTTTAAAAAATATAGTGTTTATAGTCAAAAATATTTATAAATTTTTTTTAAAAACACAATAAAATAATTATTAGGTGTTAAGGCCATGGAGCATGCACCAGTTTATATAAACAATAGCAAAGAGATATAAGGGCGGAATAAACAAAATTATGATATATTTTAACTATAATTTGAAGTAAAACATGGTAAATTAAAAAATGTAACAATTGGTTTGTTGAATCAATCAATATTGTTATATTTTCCCTATAAGTAACGCGAAAAACAATATACGGGATGTTAGCAAATTTACGATAGCTAATTGCCCCCGAGGGCATAAACAAATCGGCAACTTTTTGCTAATATTTGAAGGAAATTCAAGCTATATGTTACTATTTTAATTTTTTTTAAATATATTTTATGCCACTGATGGTCTATGTTGTTCAACTATAAAATATGACAAACTTATTTGTCGACAAGCTTTTTTTGAAAACGGAATGAAAAATCTTAATCAATATTAGTTTAGCTGCTGATATATTTCTTCCGTTAATATATTAATAATTAAATAAAGATAGTTCATATAGAATTAATTTATTTTTTCATGATAGTTATAAACAATAAATTAATATTACTGTTTTAGTATGGCCGATTTACTAATGCCTTCGGGCGATTGATAACTAAAACTTTAAATTTGCTAACACTCCGAAATATTCACTTATGGATGACTATGACGGAGAACAGAATTATAGTTAATATCGATATAAATATTACTCAGTGCGAAGCAAAACTTGAAAAAGAAGTATATTTTTTTAAATTACATTTTTAAAATAACAACAAAATAATTTATAATAATAATAAAAAAAATTATAAATAAAAATTAACATAATTAAAAAATTTGTTAACGATGATTTCAGTAGTATTATAGTCACATTCAATGAATAACCAATTATTTCAATGTCATATGGTTTTTAAGGTAAGGTTTCATATCTGTTATCAGTTGAGCTAGTATAGGCTCGTTTTGACATTTAACAGTAAATTTAATCACAAGGTTGTTGTTTGGCCCATTTTGTAGTTCAGAAATACCGATGGGTTTAGAGCTCTGTAAATAAATAGCCATCAAGTATTTTTATTAAATATAATAAAAATTGTGCTCAGGTAAGGATACAAAATTTATATTTGGGCACTATATTGGTTTCAAATAGCTAAATGGTATCACAGACAGATTTGTAAAAAACAAAAAATTTAGCAGCTTTATAAAAAAAAGTATAAATATCAATTAGCTAACCATTTATTTATTTTACAAAAATACCTTGGACAATTTAGCGTAAAGACAAACGTCCTGGCCCCATATAGTTTTTGCGTAATAAGATGTAGCAAAAGCTTTTGCATGCTCATGATTCCCTGTTTGATCTACAGCTATATATGTATGAAACGAAAGGTATTTATTAGTGTTTTTTATTGGTCTAGATAATTTTTTCATAAGTATGATGTTTTTTTGACTTAATATACCATTTCACATATTTTTTTGTTCTTACTTAAAACATTCGGTATTTTCTTTCAATTCGCCGAATTAATTTGTTAAATAAGAACCCGAGGGGTCAAATTGAATCAGCTGAAGAGCCGGGTAATTTGTTGACTATAAGTGGACATTTAATATCCAGCTCGTAAATACCAACAGTTCGGCCCTTATAAGCTAATGTATGATATCTAAAATCTATTATTTTAATATTTTTAAATCTTACCGTTTTTTTCTGGTAAAACTTTGAGAGCCAACATTGTAAATTTATCAAATGAATAAAAAACAAATAAAACCCCAAAACAAAAAAAAATCGTTTATATTTAAAATAGCTAAACTGTAAAATTCAAACTCAAAATAATGTCTTTATTTAAAATTTGTGTCTTATAGGTTGGGGTGCAAAATATTCTGTATAATCTAAATATGAATATTAGTGCTTGATATACTTAAAAATTTATTATCTCATTATTTCAGATAAATTGAAGATACATTTGATTTCAATATAAAAATTATTTATTTTTTTCCCTAAATATTCTCGAGGTCGCAAAATAAGTTTATATTGCCAAATTAGGCAATTTAATTCTTGGATTTATAAGGCCGTGTCTTTTTGGCCAAACGATAAACCAAACATTGATAAACTTTTGTAGATCTGTGTAAAATAAAAAATTTGCATTATTAATATTAAACTTTATATGACAACTCACCATTTTGAGAAAGAAATTTATAATAGAATAATTAATAAAAGTTTTGCAAATTACGGAAATATATATTTACTATAAAAATGCAAATGCTTTGTAAGAATTTGAGTAAAACGTTGAAATGTTTTTTCGCTTGATGATGAATGTTGATTTTTTACACCGATTTTGCAGGTTTCTTCACACGGTAAATTTCCAATCAAATTTTCATAATTGTTACTAAAAATATAAAAACATGGATATATAGCTGGAAAATTTTATTCTAGAAGTATTATGATTAATCCAAATGATAGAAAACAATCATATTTTTATTGCAATAAACCTTTCAATCGGCATTGGGCTTAAAAATTCGTAAGAAGGAATTCTTAATTTAAAGTCGAGTTTAAGTGATTCGGAGTCATCGTTTTGGACAAGCTATATATGCAAAAATTAAACAATATGCTCTATATCTAACTAGTCAATGAATATTATATCTATAAAAAAATTATATACTATATAAGAGAGGCCTCCTTTAATGATAAGCTGGGGGAGTTCGTTGTATATATCGCTTGATTGCAATTCAGGTGTAGATGTTCCAGTACCATTAATAAAACTGTTATCGCCGCCATTGATATGAGAAAAGTTATCTTTCATATAAAATCGAATTTATAATCCCAAGCAAAAACAACAAATTAATTTGCAATTAGTAGAAGATTTTGTTCAAATTCAAAAACAGGAGCATAATAAAAAAATAAGGGGCCTATCGTTAATATGTGAAGCTGTCTCAATTTATTAGCATCAAAATAAAGAAGCTAGGAAACACATACCTGTGCTGTTTGATGCCGATATTCCTTGGCCCCGAGCTGGGTGAGTGCATTGCTGATAAACCATTTCCAATTCGAGCGAGTCTGGAGCGTCAGAGCCTGCTTGTAAAACGAAATTATTTGGTATTTTAAGGTAGAAATCATTGGTCGTGTTGTTATCTTTGGTGTAATTAGAAGAATTAGATTTAGGAATTTTCAAGGCAGTTAAGGTATCACCGAGACCGTTCAAGTCACTAGAAAAAGGATGAGGTGGTTGGTGTTGCACCATGTAAGGCGGAGTTACAATTTCAAAAGCCGCCTTGGAGTGGTTGAGTTTTTGGTCATTAGTACAACGTAACGATAATTCAAAAGTTTTTAAACAATGACTGACCCCTTTACGACTTGCATTTAGATTTTTAACATTTAACTGAAATTTTAAACGCACGCGAAACTTTTTGGGTCGTGAGTGCAGAGCTTGCTGGAAGGGGCTGCAAGGGTTTTCATAGGCAGATTGGTAAAACTATAGAAAAAATTAAAAAATATGAATAATAAATCATATATAAAATTACAATAAAAATTAAAAAATAAGGAAGTAAATAAAAAAAAATGTTACGGCAATAATATTGTTGTCGCTGGCAAATGGTTCATATGGCAACATCTAAAAAAGAGGTAAATAAATAATATTTAAAAATTTTAATAGCCGCAATTTAAACTACCAACATTTGTTATTTTAAAATATGTAAATTAAATGGAAAATATATTACAGATTTCAAGGATGTATATTCTACATCATTGCTCTTCGAAGAGATAGTATTTGCTTGATTTGGTAAGGCTGCAGGCGAAAGCCAAAAATTAATATCGTCATCAACTTTAATGACCTCCTTTTTCATAAAAAAAATGGGTAAATATATTCGTTATAAAAGAAGATAACATGTATGTAAATTATTGAGTGAGCTAATTTATGAGATCAAACCTAAAATCTAAAAAATTTTCGAATCGTTTACAGTTTTTTCTAATCAATCTTTCTACGCCAGTCTTAAGAAAATTACATGATAAAAACCAGGTATATTTTTGAGCTCAGGGTCATGAGCCTACTTATTTGAGTAAAAGCATGCAAAGTTTTTGACTCATTGCAACGTGATGGGTACTTTTCTAATTTTTTGAATTGTATATTGTCAAATTGAATCTGAAAATCGAATCATTATACCACTAATTATTATATAATCAAAAAGTGAAACTGGCGAAAAACTCGATTTTTATAAATGAGAAGTGTGAGCTCACCTAATTTTGACCGTTACAAATAATAACAGTGGAGCTCCTGGAATATTATAACCTCTGAAAAACAAATGCGAAAACTAAAAAAATATAAAAAAATTTTATTTAAAAAAAAAAAACAGTTAACAAACATAAAATAATATTTTTCAATTCAACCGATAAATAAAATTGGGGTGCAAAATATTCTGTAACCTAAAATGCAAATGTTGGAGCTCAAAATACAAAAATTTAATATTATTATAAAAAACTATTCCAGTTGATTTCAATCTGAAAAAAGATAAAAATTCAGGAAATTGCAAAATGGTTAACTATGCAAAATTTTGCATTTTTTCGATGGTCGTATAAAGAGGCAAGTTCTGGTGATGTTTAAAAAACAGAAATTCTTCTTTTTGTAGAAATGTGTAGTAGATAAAAAAGGCTATACCGTTCAGAAGGTCAATAAAAAATTTTTTTTTATATCCAAAAAACGACCCGAAACTTTTTCCTTAAACATATAAAATGTTATATACATCTGGCGGAACGTAATTATCGAGTTTCAAAGTGACACCATTGATGCCTTCGTCAATAAGGAGTAATTCATCCGGCGAATTCGACTTATTACTCTGTGGTGTTTTACCCTTTTTGTCACGTTTACTGCTGTGTTTGTGTAATTTCGAATAACTTCCTGTTTCCTAAAATATTTTTTTTAAATATAGACAAGTCGGATCAAAAATGAATAGGGAAAAAACTTAGATTAATTAGGCGGCTAGAAAAACAAGTTTAGCCTTACTTTAAAAAAAATAAATATTATTTCGACCAACAAATATTTCGCTAAAATTTCATACAAAAAGTTTTTTCTAATAAGAAACATGAAAATTATTTGAATGATTCAAATTGCTAAAAAATTGTAAGCCTCCGTAATAAAAAAATGTTGGAAAATTAGCCTTTGTTACAAAAAATATTGCCTCTCATATATAAGGATATTTTTGTCAAGTTACGAATACGTTTAATAAGTTTAAAATTACAACGACATAACGAAATATTAAATAAAAGAAAACCTCTTCAGGTACTTCGTAATCTAATATTTGGACACGGTGCTCTACCATCTTAGACGATTCATTATGTTTATATGTCACCTCACCCATATTCTTACCGTGTTCATAGTCAGCTTGATTAAGCGAGTTGGATTTTATGGAATTGGCATCGTTAACGGCAGTGGTGTTTTTTCCTGCAATGAGTAACTTCTCTAGATTAAGTTGAGCTAAACCAAATAAGCAATATACATTAATGAATAATAACCAAGCTTGTCAGGTTCAAAGAGGCATTATCTAATAAGATTTTAATAAAATAAGAGAGTGAATTAAATTTTAAATAATTGCAAAAAAAAGTCAAAGTGTCTTTCGTGCATAATTAGGATAAGTTTTTTTAAAAAAAAAATTTACGGGTGCCATTCAGAAGGTATTCAATATTAAAAATATTAATTTAGCCTCACAATGAGAATTATTTCTATTTTCTTTGCTTTTATTCCGCCTTTTGCTTGGTGACATACGGAAATCGTTAGGTTGATGGGGTACCTGGTAGATATAATATTGTTATTATATAACACAAATTCACAAAGATTTCTGGTTAAAGAATTCACTCTTTGTTTTTTTTTCTCCCAATTTTTTAAGCATGTGTAATCATTTTGAGACAAATGGTAATACTCTGTGATAAGCGTTTAAACAAAGTCCCAATACAACACAAACTTTTGAATTAAAAATTAATGGTAAAGGCCAAAATCATAGAATAAAATTAAAAAAAAAATACAATAAAATTTCTAGCGCTTAAAACGTAAACCAAATAATACCTTGCCGGCAGACATAGGTTTACTCTTAAGATAATGTGGATTACTGGCTTGTTCATCTAACCGAGCTTTTCGCACCTTAAATATTAGGATTTAAAGTTAGATAAATCAAATTTAACACTTGGTTCAATAAAAAATTCAGAAATATATAATTTACCCGTCTAATTTCTTTTTCCGCAATTTTTTTCTGATTTTCAGCTGTAGTAGCCATTTGTTTATTCCTAAAAACAACAATTGATTCATAAATTTAATATACAATAAGACCCTTAATTAAAAAGGAAATAAACAAAAATATTTATAAACATCTTCACATAAATTAATTTTATGTTTATTATTAAAAATAATATAATAAAAACTTCATTTTATCTTTCTTTTTCTTTATTCTGGTATCAGCTCCCAATCCAATATTTTTCTCATTTTGATCTATTTCCTCGGACGAAGGCTGAGAAGACGAGGACGTAAAGGTAAGACTTAGATTGTTTTTAATCGTGTTCAAATTTCCTGAATTATTAAAAAAAACTTTTAAAATAGAACATTGCAAAAAAATTGATAATTTATATATTACAACAAATTTTATAAAAAGGTGGCAAAACTTAGCCAAATGTTCCAAACGGAGCCAAACATTTAATATCATTTACAATTTTAAATCAAAACCTAAAAGGCACATTGATTTTAAATAAATTACACAGGTCAACAAATTTTGAGAGTTATAGCTAACTAAGAGAAACCTGCCATCTTAGGGATTTACCATTTTCTCTAATCCAACTTTGTGAGTCAGCTATAAACATTGAAAATTTTAGAAAAATTGTCAAAAAAAGCAAAAACATTCAAAAACAAAAATAATTGATTTTTTTTTGCATATTCACAACAGCTAAACTGTTAAATTCAAACTTCAAATAATATTTTTATTAATAACCGATAATAAATCTCGTATTTAAGTTTGGATGCGGAATATTCTATATTATCTAAATGTTGATGTAAGAGCTTGATATACAAAAATTTTACTTCTCATTATTTGAGATGGTAAATATAAGTTACAAGGAATTTTATATGATAAAAAATTTTTGAATTAGGGTATTTTTGAGGTTGCAAAATCCAATTTGGTCAAAAAAGGCCATTTTTTTGAAATGGACGGATCCAAGGAAAGCGGAAGAAACTACAAAAAACGGAAAATATATATGAAATTAGGCCATCATGGAGATGTATGCCTTGTTTTCATAAACTTATTTTTTCTGACATTGATATTTGTTTACCTGGGTTATAAGGGGAAAACTCGGCAGTTAGTAGGGACTTAATAATGTGTACAAATTAGGGTGTTAAAAATTACCCGTCAATGGTCCATTGGCGGTTGAGAAGGCTAAGTCAGACATTCCAAGGTCAGCATTGTACCGGTGAGAATTGAGCGATCGTTCAAAATCAATATTAATAGAAGCATCGAGGTCAAGACTATATTGATAGAAATATATAATTAAACCTTAAAAAACATACAAAAAAGCAAATTATACCATATCAAAAAAATATCGTTTAAATGTAACAATAGTCGGCGCGTTAATTAGAAAAAAATTTTTTTTGCTAGAAAATGATAGAGGCACCTGTTAGGAATAGGCACTTTGGATTGAGCTTTAGGTGCTACGGGATTGAGGTCACCGCTAAAAAGGGATAAAATTTCTTGTTGGTCTTGGTTGATAAACCCATCACTGGCAAGAGCATTTTCAACAGTTAATTTTGTTAGGATAAAATCGACGTATTGTCGTGCAAGGATGGCCTATATCGATGGTACAATATTAAAAAAATGTAAATTAAAATAAAATAGCTAATTAATTTTTGTATTTTAGATGGCCACAATAGGTCAACAATTTTTTGAGAGTTATGAGTTAACTACAGAGATCAAACCTGCCATCTTAGGGATTATCAAATTCGTTTACCGTTTTTCCTAATCAAACTTAGTTAGTCAGTTATAAACATTGAATATTTAAAAAAAAAAGGTTAAAAACAAAAAAGATTCAAAAACAAAAATAAAATGAAATTTTATTTTTGCATATTTACAATAGTTAAACTGTTAAATTTACACTTTAAATAATATTTTCATTAAAAACCCATAATATATCGTGATGTATTTAAGTTTGGACGCGAAATATTTTGTATTATCTAAATGCCGATGTAAGAGCTTGATATAATAATAAAATTTTTTTTCCATTATTTGTGATTAAAAATATAAGTTAGAAGGGATTTTAATATGCAAAAAAGATTTTAAAATTTTATCTTTTTAGGGTATATTTAGATCTGTAAATATGGTCAAAAAAGGCCATTTTTCGTTATAGACGGATCTAAAGCCAACGACGGAAGAAACTAAGAAAAACAAAAAACATATAAGAGACTAGGCCATCATGGGGATGAATTCTTTTATGGTTTCATAATAATCTCGTTTCTGACATAAATATTTGTTGACCTGTGAAAAGAAATTTTTTTAAAGAAAAACGTATCTAAAAGTTAGCTATCCAAATTTTTAAATTTTATTATACAGAGACTAAATTACCCTCCTACCATAAAAAAAATTTATATTCTTTTCAAAATCAGTGCAATTTAAACCCTTTCTTGAACTTCAACGCTATTGCTATGAATGAAATGGTTAAGTCGGTTGGAGAGGTCCCGCGACAATTGTAGAATGTGTTCTTTGTTACATTTACTCCCGAAATTGGATGATATTTTGTCCGAATTCGTTTGTGATTTAGATAATATACGGGTGTAAATTTTAAGGGCGTTGAAGATACAAACACTCTGAACGTTGTAGCTCAGTCCCAAAAGTCGCGAAGGATCAATCATGTTACGTAACGTAGTTTCTGGGAATTCTAAAAATCTTTGTTGTAATGAAATCGTTCAATCATATTTCAAACAAATTAAAATTTTCCGCCAGGGTTTTAATTGAATTTATGAGATTGTTAGGCTAAACTTATCACTAAATTTGTGCTAAATAACAAGTAAGATAATCCTTTTTGACGCCAAATTATCAGACCGTAAACATTAAATAATGAAAAAAATATCGCTTTATTATTTGTCACATATTATTATAAAGCAGGCTTATGAAGTATGACGACAATAAACGGGACACGGATTTTAACATCCCTACAAAAGTAAGTTTATAATAAAAACTTACATCATAAAAATTTGCTGAAATAAGTTATTTATGTTGTTTCAAATAACTTTGGTAACTGGTTAAAATTTGTCGACCTGTGTTATTAATCTAACCATAACATTTATTTTTTAGACATGTGATAAACATTCAAAATTTTAACTAATTTAAAAGCAAACGAGCTTTGTATAAATCCTTACACAAATATAAATAATCTGTTTTTAGGCAAGTTTAACATATAAAGGCAGCAAAAGTTTTAATACTTGAACTCTAGAACCACCAAAATTTTCACATAAAATTTAATATTATCAATTCTGTAGCAATATGTTGCACAAGTAACATTTAAGCAATATAAAAACCAATTCTAATTATGTTTTTACTGAGAATATTCGCCGGAGATATAAGCGGCAACGTACAAAAGTTCAGACATGCGTTTATGGGGCCCCTTTGTCGAAAATAGATGAGAATTGTCGAGTAATTTTTCCTAAACATTTAAAAAGTAATTCATAATTGTACGAAAGTCACATTTAGGTAAAAAGGACAACTCAAGTAACAAAAAAAAACGAAATAATCAAAAAATAATTGGTCGAAGAAATGATCGTATTATTTATAATAAAAAACAATAGTTAAAAACTCCGACTTAAGAATCATTTAGCGAAAAATTGATTAGAGGTTTAATTAAATATATAAAGGTATAGTTAAGTACCATTTGTTGAACTGAATATTTTCTCAGCGTAGGAACACGGATCGTAACATCCAAAAGTTGAGTAGCCAGAAATGGTATATTTTTTGGTGTATCCAATTTGGTAAATTCAATAAGTACATCTAGATACCTAAAAAAAATTTCACATCTATAGGCAAGTAAAAATAAAATAAATAATTTTTTATCAAATTAGGGCGTTAACGTTGGAGTTATCATCAACAAATTTAAAATATTTGCAAAATAATTAAATAAATCCCCAAAATTTAAAAGATTCAAATAATTTTTGCCAAGAGACGCCATATTAACAATTTAATCATCATAAAATAAGCTTAACACCTAAAAGTTTAGATATTTATTTTGTTTTTTTATGGGTTAAATTAGACAATCGATCCCGAACTGCACACACAATATTGCCTAATATCTTAGCAATAATGACATAAATTCTTGCAAGTTCAAGCTCAGTTAAATAATTTTTTTTAATCATTCAAAAATCATCTTAATGAGCTTGAACATGTCAAGCAAATGTGTGAAAAGGAATCAGGCAATATAATATGCAACGCATTTTCAATTAGCCGGTCGAATCCGTATACTGTATTTTTTTTTACCAATCTTTACATTTTTCAATTTACATTAAAACCCAATGAATTGTGATGCCTAAAAAAATGATAAGTTTCCTATCAAGTTTTAAAGCAGAAAGCCTTAAAATTGCAACTTTTGAATTTTATCCCCTGAAAATCTAATCAGAATGAAAAAGACTTAAACAAATGTGAAACGAGAGTAAAAAGTACAATTAACCCAAGAAAATAATTTGTTTATATACATTTTTATCGACATGTGGTTTAAATTTAGTGTTATTGATTTAAAATTCCCAAATATAATTATTTTTGTAATCTTAGCCTAATTTTATTTTGTACCCTCTATTTTTTATAAACTTTGAAATAAGGTATTATTATCCTAACAAAGATGTCAAAATGTTAATAAGCAACTATCAATAAATTGACGTTTTAAAAGGAAAATAAATTTTTTTTATCATTTTTAAATGCTTTTATTTTTGTCAAAAAATGCTGTTTAAGCTTATTGAGCTATATTAATTACAAAACGGTATATACCATTCGAAATCGGTAATGTATTGGTAATTATTTTGACTACAGACGACTATTATGTTAGAAAGAAGGTCGTCCTTATACGATTGGGGAGCTTCAGTCGTGCATAAATGGGTCAAAAGCGTTTTCACAATGTCCATCAATGTTTTTTTATTCACCTATTTATCGTAATAGGCAATATAAAATTTTTCAAAAATATCAAAAGTCTAGAATAATATTTTGGAAAAAAAAACAAAGGAAAATTATTTTATTAAAAATTTGCAAAAAGTAATAGGGCTTATTATTAGGTTTTTTAAAGAAAATAACTCCAACTCGAACAATGTCAAACTAAAAAATAATTATATAAAACTTTTTGCAAACTATCAAATTAACACATTAGCTAAATTTTCTAGCTTTCCGATAATCTTCAAGAAATAAAATAATGTAATTAATGTGATAAACATTGAAAAATTATTATGTCAATTTTTAATTTGAATGAGTTTATAAATTATGCACGTTTTTAATAAAATTATAAGAATAATTCACCATTCCGTATAGTAAATGCAAAGCCCTGAGTCGAATGGAATCATCTTTATCCTCAAGGCATTTGAGCACAATATCCTTATGAGCTTGGACGTTTTTGGGATATGTTTTAAGGATTTTGGACATAGCCAGCAAACCAAGATATTTTACTTTAAAAAAAAAATTATATAATTAGGTTTCTAAAACATTAATCATATATTGATTTTTAACACAAACATATTTTATGTCCTAAAACAATTTTGTATAATTTAAACAAATTTCTTTAATACCTATGAACTATATTAAACTATCCATAAAAATTTTGTTTCCTTTAAAAAAACAGAATTTTAGATATATATTGTGTAAGTAAATAATTTTAGTTAATTAGCATTTAAAACATTTAAGTTAGAGACGAGCAAATTAATTAATACATGCGCCATTTAATTGCGGTATCGACAAATTTTTTGAGAGTAATTAGCTAACTTTAGAGACAAGACCTGCCATCTTAAAAGTTTGAATCCGTTTACTGTTTTTACTAATCAAACTTTGTAAGCCAGAACATTAATTTTTAAAAAATGTTAAAAAAACAAAATTTAAAACAAAAAAATAATGAAAAAATTATATAATAACGGCAAAACTATTAAATTCAAACCTTAAATATATATTTTTTAAGACCGATAAAATATTGTCTCCAATTTAGATTGGGGTGCCAACTATTTATTATAACCTAATTGTTAATGTAGGAGCTTTATATACTTAAAAATTGTATTTCTCATAATTTGAGATGAAAAATAGATGTTATAGGTGATTTTAATATGAAAATGATTTTGTTTAAGTTTTGCTCTTTATGAATTTTTGAGGTTGCCTAATCAATCATTTTTCTCAATTTTAGCTATCAAAATAACCAAGTCTAGATTATAGCGAAAACGAAAAAAATATAGGAGATCAGGGGATTATTTCAATTAAGTTTCATATTTTTGGTAATTAAACGTTGATTTTTGCCGACCTGTGTTATTATACGCTTTTAAAAATTAATGTGCGTGTCGCAATAAATAGGTGGGCGTATGGAAATTATTTAATAGATATGTCGCAATTAATTTGTCATAACAAATAGATATATGAATGTACATTACAATCAAAATGTAATACAATTTTGGTCGTTATCCTCAATCAAAATGCGTAATTTTTGAAGGCACAACTAAATTTATGTATATTAAATAATATAGTATTATAAAAACAATTATTATGTTAAAAACAATAAATTATTTAAAACAAATGAACCTTACATCAAATTGAATATAAAGCACAATTTAAAATGTAGGGCTCGGCTTTCAAAAACAAATACTGGCGTTTTTGTATTTGGTCGGTTTTTAAGTGTTTTTTTTAACAAGGCTGTTTTTGTTTTAACTCCTAAAACCTACTTTTGGTTTTGACGACAATTTTTGTTTTTTTGATCGTAAATAGAGCTGCTTATTTTTAAGTTTTTTAAAATATTTTTAGGCATTTAAAATCGGCATCTCGGGCCATAAAAAACCCGAGTTGTTCAATTTTTTTAATAGCAGCTATAAACACGTTGGCAAATTTTATATATACTTTAGAATGTAATATTAATTTAGAAAAAATCCAATTAAATGTTTATTTAATATTTTTTTGACTATCTTACAAACATTAAAATAAAATATGCCTAAAATTTGAAAAATTACGAATTGGCTAATTTGATATTATTAATATATCATCATATCAGGGTTAAAGACAAATATCTATATAAAAACGAGATTATGTTAAGTAAATTTTAATTTTTTATAAGTAGATAACTCAATTGATATTTTATTTGACCAAATAATGGCCTGGACAAAATAAAGAGAACGGTGTAAGAATATAAAAAGAGGGAACATAATAGTGTAAGATTGTGAGATGCACAAAATTTATTACAAAATTTCGCGATTTTTTAAAAAGATTATTACAATTTTTATTTTACAATAGTTTAATCGGTTAAAGCTGAGTGGACACCTAGTTCTAGGAATTTGCAATTGTTAGTTTCATAGTCTCTTTCAACTAAAAAATCTAAAAATGCTAGAACATATTTTGGTATAAATAATTATGGCAATAATTTATACTTTAAAACATGCTTAGAATTGGCGCTTTAAAGATATTTTTAACGAAAAGAATCTAATAAATGAGCAGGTTTTAGATTTTTCAATAAAGCGTAAAAGGGACTTGTTATTTCAAAAGCAATAATCATATATGTATTTTGTATGATTTATTTAAATATCTTATCTACGAAATTAACATTGTCCTCTTTTTTTAGATAATTCTAGTAAAAATTATTGACAATCCTGCCTTTTTTTACACATATTTGCCAAATATATATTAAAAATAAAAGTTAAATTTTTCCAAATTTTGCCGTTGCTCATAAAAATTATAAATGTGTTACATTTTTCATCTTAGCTACTAGCCTTCTTATTAATGACTTTAAATAACATCTTTTTTTTTATTTTAAAAGTCATTAGTTGATAATTACCACATATTACACAGGTCAACAAATATTTATGTCAGAAACGAGATTATTATGAAAACATAAAAGAATGCATCCCCATGATGGTCTATCTCATATATGTTTTTCGTTTTTCTTAGTTTCTTCCGTCTTTGGCTCCTTAAATCAGTTTATAACGAAAAATGGCCTTTTTTGACCAAATTGACGATCTAAATATACCCTAAAAAGAAAAAATTTAAAAATCTTTTTTTGCATATTTAAATTCGTTGTAACTAATATTTTTGATCACAAATAATATTGATATATCAAGCTCTTACATCGGCATTTAGATAATACAAAATATTTCGCGTCCAATAAAAATACGACACGACATATTATCGGTTTTTAATGAAAATACTATTTGAAGTTTGAATTAAACAGTTTAACTATTGTGAATATGCAAAAATAAAATTTCAATTTACTTTTGTTTTTGAATCTTTTTTGGTTTTTTAACCTTTTTTTTCTAAAATTTTCAATGTTTATAACTGACTAACTAAGTTTGATTAGGAAAAACGGTAAACGAATTTGATATTCCCGAATATGGCAGGTTTGATCTCTGTAGTTAACTCATAATTCTCAAAAAATTGTTGACCTGTGTTATATGTTCGCCTTGTCGATTAAAAAATGCTAAATTTTGATGAACAATAATAAAATATTCCACAATCAATTTAAAACAATTATTATTTAATTTTAATTATAGTTTAAATATTAATAAAATGAACTGTTTTTGTTTTTAACTAATTTTTGTTTTCGTTTTTGCCCTAATGTTTTTAGTTTAGTATTTGCCCTGGGGTTTAAGTTTTTGTATTCGTTTATCCCTAGTGTTTTTATTTTTACCCCCTATTTTTGTTTTTGCGCCGAGCCATATAAAAATAAAAATTAGAATTAAATTAAAAAAACTTGAATAGAGGCCGAATGGTCCGGTTTCCCTGATGAGATACTGACTAGCACTATAAATACACAAAAAACTAATAATCTCTCTCAAAATTACAAATGTTAAAAAAAATACCATAAGTTTATAAATTCATGAGTTAAAATAGTTTATAAAAAGCTTAAATTAAAAATAAAAAATAACAAAAGAAGTGTTAATAATAAAAAAATAAATTAAATTACCAGCGAGTAATGTATTTATACATTCGTACAATAAAGACATTGCCGAGGTACTAAAAATGTAAAAACATAGGCATTTAGATTTGCAAAATTCAAAAACAAATCATGAAGAAATTTTTTTTCATATTTGCAATGTACCCAATTTTGATATTTTATTTTTTTTAAGCCTCAATAACACAAGTCAACAAATTTTTGAGAGTTATGAGCTAACTAAAAAGATCAAACTTGCCATCTTAAGAATTTTCAAATCTGTTTACCGTTTTTTTAAACTTAGTGAGTCAGCTATAAACATTGTAAATTTTAGAAAAATGTCAAAAAAACAAAAAGATTCAAAAATTTGCATATTTACAACAGTTAAACTGCTAAATTTAGTCAAATAATATTTTTAATAAACACCGATATTATATCGTGTCGTACTTGAGCTTGGAGGCGAAATATTGTGTATTATTTAAATGCTGATGAGCTATTATATCAACTAGGTTATTGAGGGCACTTTTATGTAAAAAGGACACGACTATTATAGAATTTAAATAATATTATTTGAAGATTTAATTTAGCAGTTAGGCTATTTTACATAATAAATTATTTTTTTCAATATTTTTTTGAGTTTGAATCTAATTTCTACCATTTTTTCAAAAATTTTCATAGTTTTTGCAAAAGTTTGATTAGAGGAAACGATAAACGGATTTAAAAATCCTTAAGATGGCAGGTCTGGTCTTTGAAGTTGGATCATAACTCTCAAGAAATTGTTGACATATGTAATAAACAGAAATCAAATTTAACAATAAAATGCTAAATAGCTATATATTCTAAAACCTGTGTATTAAATTGGTTAGCGGTTCCAGCAATTTTTTTCCAAGCCTTGGTTCAATTGGGGTCAAGGTACCAAACTATAATAGTATATTGACTAGAATAGTAAAATTTCAAACAAAAATTATAAAAAAATAAAATATTTTAATTTGTTTATAAATAATGTAGATATGCTATCAAACTTCCATTACAAAACAGCAATATTGGTGTTTTTTCATTCAAAATTTTGGAATAATAAGGCTTGAGGTTATAAAATCGTGAATAAACTTTAAACCATCCCTATTACTTAACTTCTCCTTCAAACCATACAAAAAAATTTCACATTTTAGGAAAATATAGCTAAATTTCAAAATTTCTGAAAACAATTTAAACGTTCAAAAGGTTTAGGTAAATTAAATGTAATAAATGAAAATTGATAATAAATACAAAAAAGGTTGCATAAAATACAAAACTGTTATATACCAATTTAATTATTTTAATCAGCATCCAATTGTTGGTAGAAGTTGTCATAAGTTTGAAAAAAATGGGTGCTAGGCTCAGATAATTTTTAGGATTCCGCCTGGCCATTTCGCATATCACATTGACTACTGCAGATTGTACACCTAAATTGTAAAAAAAACTCATATAAAAACATAAAATTAATGTCTAGGAAGAAAGTGCTTGTATTTTAGAATGCGTTCGAAGTTGAGTTATAATTTTTGAAAAATTAGAAAATTTTATTAAAAAATAGGCATTGTGTCATGTATCATATAAAATTATAGATTTGTAATTATAATTATAATACACTAAAAATTATTACTTTGATCTTGATCCTCGAGCTTCTCCCTCATTTTGGGAAAGGCAATCTCCAATGATTCAGGGTAATTTATAAAGATTTTATACATCATAAGTATAGCTCTTTTCCTTATGTATGGTTTGGTCGATGACATCTACAAAAAAAGTTTTAAATACATATAATGCTTCCTTAAATATTATAATTGCTAGTAAATAGATTTTAATTTGTTTGACCTTAGGGGTGTATTGTTAAATCGATTTCAAATTTGATTCCATTTTTAATATGTCATAAATATATTGGACTGAGAGATATGAAGCTAACTTCAGAGATCAGATTTGCCATCTTCGAGTTTCATATCCGTTTACCGCATTTTCTAATCAAACTTTGTACGCCAGCTATAAATATTGAAAATTATTATAAAAAAATGTTAAAAAAAAACAAAGATTTAAAAACAAAAAAAAATATTAAAAAAATTATTTTTATATGATAATATTTGTTGTCTTCTTTATGTGATACCATATATACTGTATAACTTAAATGTTGATGTAAGAGCTTTATAAACTAAAAAATTTTATTTTTCATATTTGAGAAGAAATATAAGTTTGTGTTTATAATATAAAAAAATATTATTAATTCTAAAAATTTGCCTTTTTAGAACATTACCGAGGTCGTAAATCTGTAATTTGATTTGTCAACTTTTTTAATATAAACCTTAGAAAATAGTTAAAATGAAGAAACTTAGGAAAACGGAATATATTTATGAGATAAGACATCATGGGGCTTTTTTCCGTGCATAATTTTATTTTTTCACTCATTGAATGACCTATGTTATAAATAGACAATTTCAGCAACTCATAATGCATTTATTAAACATATAAATTAAGCAATAAAAAATTCCTGCCAATTTAGGTTATTTTAACAAAAATATTACTAATATAAAGAGAATAAGAAAATACATAACAAAGATCATTTAGTGATCAGCAAAAATATGTAACTTCAGGGAATTAATCTAGATAATGATATTCCCCATAATTTTTTAGTTTCCAAAATATAATCAGAAGCTATTTTAATAAATAAAATCGAAAAAATAGTCATGTCCAAATTGACAGATATTACGACCTTGAGAAATGTAAAGAAAGATAAATAATTCAAAAAAAAAAAAGCTTTTTACATAAAAATCACCCAAACTTTAATTTTTCATCGCATATAATAATAATAAATAAAATTATTAAACAATTACATCAACATTAAGGTTATACCGAATATTTAACATCCCAACTTTTTAGACATGATGTTTTATCGGTTTAATAAAATTATTGTTCACTAAATTATCTGTTTTATAAATTAATTTTTTTCTAAATTTTTTTGTTGAATCTTTTTTGTGGCTTATAAAGCTTGACCGTAAACGGATTAAAAATCCCCAATGTCAGGTGTCTAAAATTAGCTCATATATTTCAAAAAATTTGTCGATCTGTGATATACAAATGTGTAAAAGATTTATCTTTAAATGAATGGACTAAATTTTGGCAAAAAATAATAATGTAAAAAAGAAAAATATAGTAATATTAAAAAGCATCAGTTGAAAATCGGCAATGAATTAATTACCTTGGGGTCAAATATGGAAAAGGGTGAAAACTTCTATAACTCTAAATAAATAATGATAACTTAAACAGTCCCAAGACAAATTTTATGGTTACCTCTAATGTCGCAGTTCCTTATCATAATCATAATTTAGGGTGTGTTTTATATTGTTTTTTTTTAAATTTTTTTATCACCCAATGTATGTTTGAGTTTAACATTAGGAATGGCAATTTTTTGTTAAAATTACACAATAGAAATAAAATTATTAAAACTAAAAATCCACTAGTGATAAATTTTGTAACAATTTTGATAAAGCAAAATTAAATTTCATAAGGAAATAAATAAATTTTATGCTCTTTGTTTAACCCATTCTCTAATGCCTGTTCTTGTATTTTTATTTTCTCAAATGTTAAAGAATTAAAAATTTTCATAAAAATAAGCATCAAATCTGGATTGCATGCATTTCCAATTTTTGTTATTTATTGAAAATTTAAAAGTGAAATCCTAAAAAATAAGCCTTTAACTTGTACGCATATTTCCTAATATATTAAAATTTCACTTTTTTTAGAACAAATAAACACAAACAATGAGGCAAATTTAATTTTTGAGAGGTATGGCCTGCCTATTGTCTGGTTAACGTTTAGTAAACCCTTATTTATCCATATCCTTTTTTATTTTAGTTTGCATTAAAGGGATGCAAATATATTTTAAATGTTAAAATTTATTTCCTTAATTAAGAAGTATGGAGAAAAGTGCTATTTTTGGCCTTTTTGTAACTTACATCAATGGAGGTGACATATCAAAAATAAAAGTGGGTTTGAAAAAATTAAAAATGCTAGATATAAAAAAATAGCTGTCTGTAGTTTTTATTTGCACCATTTAAAATTAATTATGTTTGGGTAAGCAGTGCTGCTATGATGTTTATTCCCTTGTAAAAATAGGTGTCTCCCCACAAATTCCATAATTAATATTAAAATAATGCAGCCTTCTTTTAATTTTTATTAATCAGGCATAAATACCCTGACACAAGCAAGAGATTTGAGTCATTCACCTGTTAACACACTGTCCCCTTGCCTTTTATCACTTTAGCATACCCATCAGGGCATTGTTCCATTAATATATAGGTTTAAGGACATTACCTATCCTTAACCAGGAGATTTTAAAATTTGCCAATAAATTTTATCAGATTGTAGCAACTTAGATATCCATAGGTATTTAAACTGCCAAAACTGCAAGACTATTGAGGAATTCATTTAGTAGTACAAAATAAGGATACATAAACAATTAACTTTGTAAGTTTTTAAATTTCCTTTTTATTCATTTTTAATATAAATTTAAAAAATTATTATATCTTTTTATACTAAATATGTATCTAAATAATAAGGAGATGCACATTGTTACGTAAATAAGCTTAAGAATAGCATTAGCCAACTGACATACACCAATATTTCACCAACACTGAGATATATACTTACTAATAGAAGAATTATCATTATGTAAGAAGGAACATCTAAGATAAATAATTAATTACCAAGCTTGTAATATCCATAGATAAATCTCTAGCCAAGTCAGAGGCACTAAAACAGGAGAGACCATCTATTGCTAAAGCAGCTTCATATTGACTACTATTATTAATATCCTAATTTCTAAATTCATTAATTAATAATAATGTCCAACCTTTTTTAAGATAAATTTGTGCCAACTCATGATAATCAAACATACAATTTTGATGTTAAAGCTCTAAGATGCTGCCAAATCCACAATTACGATCTAAATTTAAAAATGAGGGCATTAGAACACCTTATAACGTAAAACTTGTGGAACTCATAACCTCAATTACATTAAAAGCAGCCCAATTCATATTATAAACTAACATTTGTTAAAAACTTAAAATATTATAAAGAGATGCATACATTGTTACAATAAATAAGCGTTACGAATATTGCATTAGCCTTAACTGACATATTAAAGCTTTTGCTTTAAAAAGTCAATAATATATTTCATCCAAACACTGCAGATATACATTTTATCTAAAAAAGAAACTAAAAATATTTTAGAAATCTAAGAAAAAGATAAATTTTAAATTAAAAATACCTCGTTTTCTTTATTATTTCATATTCCCCTAAATCATTACAGTTAAGCTTTTTTCTAAAAACTTTCAATATCTGATATTTGACTTTCTTAACCCAGGCAGTCTACATTCATTATTAATTAATAATGTTCAATCAAGAATAAATTTTAACGTCGATATAATCAAATTCATATGTTTTCATATGAATGAACAAGATCGATGACCAGGATCCCTTTTATGATTTTAATTTTTCAATATAAGGGCACGCGTAGAATAAGTTTTTATTTTCGTAAAAATTCTAAAATTTATAAAAAAAATTTTTGAACGTGTTTAGACTTCGTTTTTTAAAATATTTTTAAAAATTTAGAAATTGAATTGGGGTCCATATGGACCCCACCCTCTCAATTTCGTTGGTGAGACCTAATATTGCCTCTATTTAAATTTAAAT
>JAUIRJ010000182.1:0-37561 GCA_030555515.1 Acutogordius australiensis | reverse complement strand
AAATCCTTTTTCTGACAATGGCCAATTTATAGTGGCTGCCAACACTGTAATTAGCTTTTTTAAAATCTGCATTACATGCTTACTAGTAAAACTTACACAAAAGTTTTTAATATATTGCCTTTTTTGAAAAATCCACAAACCATCCCTAGTGTAACGTAAGAGCACAATATATAAAATGTAAAAAAAAATTAAGACGAGCTCCTCTAAAAATATGATTTAAATTTAAAGCTAATCAAAAATATAAATTTTTTATAATTTAAATAAATTTTTCTATTAATTAAACACAATTTATATTATTTACAAACGAAATTAATTTATCCATTAAATATATTAACAAATGCTTCTAATTAATTATTTAAAACCCGTTTTTTCTAACTTACTAATAAGTGTTAAGTATAGGTATGGTTGAAGATCTCACCCGATTGTTAAAAAGTTTTGGAGCTTGGCAGGATTGCTAGTTTATATAAAATTTGTAAAAACGTTCGGCCTTTAATTATAATAACTATTATGCCAAAATTAGCAAATATTTTGTAACAAAATCAACCAAAAAAATATAAACGATTTTAAGTATTTATAGAAAATTTTTCGGTTATAACGATTCCGGGTTAAGTTTTTCCATGCTTCCTTTGCAAAGTTCAGAAAAAATTTCTTAAAATTTCATAACTATTAATTTTTCAAAAAAAAAATTAATTGACATATTTAAATTCTTTATAAAAATATTAAAATAGGTTATTACCTAAAATTATTGGCAAAGATTTAAATTATTTTGGATTAAAAAACAAATTTTATTACCAAAACCACTAATTTTACAAGAACATTAAATAATAAAAAAATAAGTATTATAAAAATATTCAAACGCCTTTAATAATACTATTTCCTAAATCTAAATACATATTTTTCAACTTTATTTGTACTCGTAGGTTGTATGACGCAGAAACCTTACCTCAAAAATAGAGATATCTTAGACATCAACTAAAAACTCTAAAATTACACATTTTTTGCTAAAAACATAACCAAAAACGATAGTTGCAATAAATAATGCTTAAGGTCGTCCAATTTTGTATTACGGTATATCAAAAAAAAGGGAAATTATTTTTTTTTAACATGGCATGACTCGGCTGTTTAGCCGCACCCGCCCTAAGCATTGAGTCTGTGGGCCCTTGAACTAGATCGTTTAGATCAACTGTAAGGCCCAATAAACATATAAAGCCACAAAGACTATTTTATTATTACACAAGCATTAATTAATCTCAACTAATATGTGAAATATTAATCTAAAATAAAATCCATCCTGCAACAGAACCAAGAAAAAATTTTCCCTTTAACCTAATTAACGTAACACTTAACGTCCGACTTCTATGGTTTCCATATAAAATTGTGCTGACAGAGCAGAAGCATAGCGTGGTTAATTAAATTTAATTAAAAAAATAACATTTTCAATGTTAAAAAAACAAGCACTGTTTTTAAAAAAACCCCGTCAAAGCTTTTATAATTTTGGTGAGGTCGGCATTATATGATTATAATCTTACTCTTCAGAAAAAAAGGGACAAAACCACCAGCAAATTTTTAGTAGCCCTTTAGGTTTAGGTCAATTTATTTCGGTTAAAAGTCTAAGGTTAATTTATGATTATCGACTCTAAGGTAATTTGGGTGAGGGTTAAGGGTATAAGATAAAAATTATCAATAGAATTTGCCTGTGAGCTAAAATAATCTCACGGTCACGATAACAAAAAGGCAATCTTAGAATTGAAAGGCCAACACCTCTAATTACGATCTAATATCGGTCCGGACAACGGCAATTTGTGAAACCATATATATTAAGTTCCATAACAAATTGTAAAAAGTTTGTTTAAAGCGCTAAATAGGGTCGCCATTATATCTCCTCAGACGTTTGATTTGACAACTTTTAGTCACGGTTCAAGTCCTTTATAAAAATATGTAATATATCATTTTTGATAAAAACAAAGTGTTATCGATCTCTGTACAAAGTTTTCTAAGTTGTCACAAAAACTAACGTAGAAAAAGACCTTTTGGCTTTTGGATGATCCTAAAAAATAGATAGACGAGTAGTGAAAATGGTAGAATTACGTTTCCCAGGACTGGATATTGTTTTGAGAGTGGTCGGTTAACGTAAAGGCCCGATATCAAACGCACCGCAAAAATATGTATTTTTGGACATAAGTACCGTGATTTGTGTTAAGGCTCCGGAACAATATTAAAGGTATATCGATTTTGTAAATGTGCTATTGATTTTTTATTTAATTATAATTTGCTTTTTCTAGGCGCAACTACATCTTTAAGTTTAATTTCTTGTAACTCGACAAGAAAACAGGTAGTGAGCAGGGCTGGGGAAAAAAACTAAATGGGCTTTTTTTAACAAGTTTTTGAGTTTTTTTTTCCAAATGCCCATAAACTCGTGGGCATGGCAAAAGAAAAGCCCCTTTTTTGCTTAAAGAAAAGGGGCATTTTTTAAAAAAAAGCCCCTTTTATTAAAAAAAATGCCAAGGAGCTTTAAGAAAAAATAACCCACCCATCAATTATTTTTGAAATTATTATAAAGAAAACATAAAATGGGTTTTTGGGGGCTCTTTTTAAGAGCCACGTTTTGTGGGTTTTTTTGCCCCTTTTCTTAGTAAGGGCTTTTTTTGAATTCTTATTTTGGCCCTTTATTTTTGCCCCCCTTTCTTTATTTATGTTTTAGGGGAAAAATGAGCCAAAGTTTTTTGGCTCATTGCTCATTGTTTTCCCAGCCCTGGTAGTGAGTGCCCTAATGATTAGTCGATAATTAAGTAATGGAAGGCCCAGTCCCACTTTGACAAAAATATAAAGTTATATGGGCTGAAGCTGACTTGAAAAAACAAAGGCTTTTCAGCATAGCAATAAATATAAGGTACGAAGTTCGATACCTGATGTTGTTTAAAAATACAATCATTTTTACGGTTTAATAAAAATACCTATGTATACAGAATTCTAAACGACGGTAACTTATTACTATTAAAACTATTTATAAAATATATTTTAATTAAATTTTTCAAATTTTTATTTGAAATTATTAGCGTAACAAACAATTAAAAAAAATTATTTTAATTATTTAATTATACATGTTCATTGACTTACCTTTTTAATCGAATCCACGAGGTGAATTATTTTAGTTTTTAGATGACATGTATGAATGATATTTTAGATATATCAGATGCCACGAATATCATAATCTACATCTCTATGGTTAAATTATTTCCAAGAATAACTCGTTAATTAAGACGGTCCCGTTTGTATTAAATTAAAAATCATAATTTCTACGAGAAAACTTATTTATTTAATTTTTAGATAAAATTTTTTTGTATAGAAAATTTTTAATAACAATATTTTAAAAATTATAAAACAAAAAAATATTTATTTAATTATTTTTAATAATATTTTACAAATAAAGAATCGATATTTGTTGGGATTTGGGGATAATGAAACATTTTAATTAACAACTAGACGATACAATCTTAAATATAATAGGAAAAAAATGTAATTCTTGACAATACGAATGTCGCTTAATAATAGTCACATGAGAAGGAGACATTATGTTATAATGATTACAATGTCAATTGTATGGAAAATTAAAAATGTTTTAAAAATTAAAGATCGATACGGATTTTAAAGCACTTTTATCATCTTCTTACGTGTTCCATCCATTGATACGGAATTAAAAGTACAAAAATATAATTTTTAAGGGTGACGGAAACATTATACAACTTGATAAATTTAAATATATTTATACAAATTTCAGCCGCAAAAATTAATTTTTAGAACGTCATTTTAATTAAATTTTAAGAGCTTGGGGAGGCTGTTTTATTGACTTGCCAAAGTATGCATCAGAAAGTCGGATAATGACCTAAAGGTAATTTGTGAATTGTATTAGAAATCCATACAAAAAAAATTTCTCAATACCCCAGATTAGAAATGTATTTTTCGGGATACAATAGAGAAAACTGATAGAAGAAAAAGCAAAATTTATTTGAAAAATTTTATTTTCTTAAATCCCGCCCACGTATGTATATCATCCATCTAACACCATTGACTAAAACACTTACATATAGTCCTCGTGCTTCCGTAATAATCTTAATCCCAATTGAAAAAGACAACAACAAAATAGTGAGAGAGAGAAAAAAAAATAAAATCAATATTTTTTTTTAATACAATGCCACTCTACTAAGTTACGTGTGGTTTCAAAATATAGAGAAAGATACTGTATTATACCAAAGTCGTTGTTTCCCAGTTTAGTGACTTGGAGAAGGTAACTGAGTTAGGAACAACATAGGGACCGTTATTATGCTAAAAGAGCTAAAAAATGTGAAAATGGTTTATGACCAAGTGTGGTGCGCACAGTATTAAATATTGACTCGTCGGTTATAGCCTCAATATTGATGGCGCCATAATTGTAGTTATTTTCTTACATGCTCCCTACCTCACAAATTAGAAAATTCCAAAAAAAAACCATACCAAAATCGTATATTTTATTCGTTCTGGTGTGCCTTATATTTATTGCCAACTGAGTTTGATGGGAAATATATATAAGTGGGACATGTGACAATAAGTGTGTACCGTTATATTTTTTGACTAATCATCTCATAGATGGCATATATTTAATAGTTTTGGATCTTTACAAAATACTAACTGTTTGGACAATACATGCATTTACCCTTTAGATTAGCTATAAGATGAGAGTTGTAATTATTCTAAATATATAGATCCTGATTAATGGTGCTATTTAGTTTTTTTCCCTCGTAAAGGCAGTTTAGCTCTTTTCTAAACTTTTCCAATTCATTCTAAAAATGTTTTAGCAGATATGTTAAGACTTATTTGGCACATTTTACTCGCCCATGTTTAAATAGAAAAAAACGGGCGTTCTATTATGAAACAAGTGAGGTTTGCTTATGGGAGCTACAAAGGGCCAAAATAAGAATTTAAACAAACCCCTTAGTAAAAAGAGGAGCAAAAAACTCAAAAAAGTGGCTCCTTAAAAGAACCCCAAATAACCCATACTTTGTTTTCTTTATAAGATTTCATCATTTTGATTTTTTCTTTATAATAATGATGAGAGGGTTATTTTTTCTTAAAGCTCTTAGGAGCTTTTTTGAAGAAAAGGGGCTATTATTAAATATGCCCCTTTTCTTAAGCCATGCCCACGAGTTTGTGAGCATTTGGGGAAAAAACTCAAAAACATGTTAAAGAAAAGCCCAATTATTTTTTTTTCCTAGCCCTGCCTAAACTTAAGTTTTTTATGGTAGGCCACTAAAAATCAATGAGTCTTGATAGTCCAATTCGGCCCACCCACCATCTTTTTAGTTTAGGTCAGAATCTTCAATTCGGCTTGTTTTTGGCACAAATTCTTGTTTATTTTACGCTCCAAAACTATAAATACAGCCTGAGAATTTTACATGGCAGGTTATAAATTTTTGCTTATTATATCATCATTACTATATTCATTTCGCGTACTAAAATATTTATCACCCACAAGGTATGAAAAAAATTCGACACGTCTTGGCCCGAGATTCGTAAATTGGGCCTTACCCAACCCGCGTAGCAGACGCCTACCAGGCGGGTTTAAAACTTTTTTTTCTAATAGGCAATGCCCAATGCAACTGTGTAAGTTTTTCTAATTTAAAAACCGAGCTGCTGCCTTAGTCTTAAGCACTTTTAATTGCAGTTTTTGAGAAACTAGTGGAAACCAGGACTCGAATATCCATAAGCCCGCCCAAAAAACGTGACTATGACGGAATTTATAACGAGGCTTGATACGTAAACGTAATCACAGACCGGGTCAAATTTTAAAACTCATTTATTTTTTTTAATTAAAAATCTACTATCAATTTAATGTGGTATACCTACACTATGAGATTCTTCTAAAAAATTTTCAAAGGAAGCTTATGTTTTAGCTAAAAACTTGAATTTTCAGACCATACATCTCAATTCAAAAATATTAGGCCGGGCTCTAGATTTTAAATGTCGGGTGTACCGGGCTTAAATTTTTCGGCCTGGGTTAAACTCGTCACCAATTTTCCCTTTGGAGGTGTTAGTCCTGTTACTTTGGGTCACCCTTTAGCAGCCCCTTTTGACATAAAGGCTTTTGATAAGCTGTTGAATGGAGCCCTATACAATAGGCCTAAAAATTGAGAACTTATGCCAATTAAATTTCCGTTTATTAAGCAAAAGCTATTCCGTTGACAATTATAATCGCTTTGCTACGTATGAAAGCCAAGGTTTTGATGAACAAGGGACCTCTTAATATGTGCAAAGTGAAAAAAAAACACCTGAACACACATATTATTTTTTTTAATGGATAAGCAAGTCTTCATGGCACATTATTTTATATTCGAATAAGTGGGGCAATAAACAACAAAATATTTGAATAAGTATATTTTGATGACAATGACATATATTTATTAATTATTTGCAAGTCCACTACAATTAATATATAGGTAGTAAAATATGTATTTTCGAGGCCACATTCATTATAAAATCATGTAGCGATACATGAAAACCATTTGATTAAATATCTAATATTAGTTAAACCCACCATACCTCATAAATGTTAATAAAAATTTTAAATATTGGTTCGGTAGCGAAAACATTATTATAATATCCTATTTCTTTAATTCTAAAAATTTTTACATTCTTAAATAATTTATAATTTGCAAAAAAAATTTTAAATCTTAGCAAAATCGACATTTTGTTTTTCAAACCAGCTAAATTCTGCACAATCAAATAATAATAACATTTTTTTACCTAAGGACCAATGTGTTAATATTAATAATTTTTTTTTTAATTTAATAACACGTTTAAATTATGTTCACGACAAATATTATTGACCATTGAATTGATAGCTCAGTGGGAATCTTCTGTCTTAGACGCAAGAGTTTGCGAGTTCGAATCTGTGCACAGTAGCTTTTTTATAACGAAAAAATTGTATAATGTGCAACCACTTTGAAGCTTCTAATAAACGACATGTCTTAAAAGCCTAGACTAAAGGCTAGGTCTCCGGCGTGCGAGTAAATCTTACAACCCATCGACAATAAAAATTGCTTTCTTCAGGTTGAAAGAGTCAAAGCCCTAGCGGGTATGGCGCTTCTGATATCGGGGAAAGGTATGGGGCAATCAAACCATTTGTGAATACTTTATTGATTTTTACAATATTTCCTTAATGGCACATTTTTTTCGAGTAAAACTCATTTGATTTCTATCTGATTCCTCATTGCCACAGCTAATCTTAATCATTTCAACAATAATTTCGTTAAAAATTAAAAAAAAATGATGAATTTCGAACGCGCCTAAATTTAATTAAATATTGGCATATTCGAGCGAAAAAACTTAATTTTTGACCTAAATTTTGTTTATTATTAGTGATTCATAATAAATCTATTAAAATTTTGTTAAAGCTTAAATCTGCTTAAACCCAAAATGTTTTAAAAATTTATTGAAAAACTATAATATAACATAGCACGCGTTTAAAGTTTATTAAACTCCAAATATTTAAAAAATTATTTTTTTTATCTTGAAAACGCTATTTCACTAAAGTTGCTAACATTTAATTATTATTCAAAATTTAATTATGAAATAAAATATTATAAAAACTAAATAAAATTTTTTTTAATTTTTTAAATTTTTCTTCAAAATATGAATAAACCTTGAACGCGCCCTATGCAAAGTGATTAATTTTAAGAAGAACGACATTCTCGTCTATGTACGCTAAAACGTGCGTTCCCGTGTTGAATGTCCAATGTAGGAGTGCTAAGGTGGCCCGTAACAAAGTTTTTTTGCCGGAAACATTTGATCCATATTGGAATAGTGCCGTTATATATGACTGTATTTGAATGACGATACAAGCGGGCCTCGGCACCGATTAAGGTCAATTTTGCGTTAGATGCGTTTTGGGTCAGGATAAACTTATATTTATTTATAAATAAATAAAAAAATAAATCATTTAAACATAGATAAATAAACAAATAAATAAATTAAATAAATAAAATAATTTAATATTTGGCTAAATAGACAATTGTCTAATCACCTCGCGCGTGTTCAGGGCTCAATTTTTTAAAACATTTTAATTAACTTTAACAATTTAAAAATGTTTGAAACTTGGATTTATACATCAATAATTATTTACCCAACATTTTATTAGTTTTATATGCCTTAGCTCTTGTTAAAAGTAGACTACAAAAATACATTTTAATTTTTATGTACATAAATATAACTAATAATCACTTCAAAAAAAGCTCAAAAAATTCTTTAATACTGAATCAATATTTTTTTTATAAAAAAATTAAAAATTTGTTTCAATTATACACATTTTGTAACACCAGGATAAATAATCTTACCATCATTATCTGTGTGGACGGACCTAAATTTGCATTAAACAAATTAACACTTAGGGCGCGTGCAAAGTGAGTTCATTTTTATGATTTAGATACAATTTTGTTATCAAATTTCGTTTATGCACATTAATGCTGTTTTTTTTTGAGTAAAAAAAATTTTTATCACTTTTTTAAAGAAATATTTCAAAATTTTCAGAATTTTCGAGATTAAAAACTCACATTGCACCATGCCCTTACCAAAAGAAATATTTACTATTATTTAGGTTTTGAGCTTCAAGGTTGAAAAATTCTAACTTGGCAGTTTAAGGACAAATTGATCTCATGTGTAGTAGATATTAATATTTGAAAAGCTGTAAAAATAAATAGTTGTGTAATTAAAGCACGGATTGTTCTTATATTTAAATTCATTTCTGTAGACCAGTACAGGTTTATCTTACTAACAAAATGATTTTTTACCGGCTGAGAAAGCTCGATCTTCCAGTCTTATAGACCGGAGGTTGCGCTTCTGGATTCGTGCTTAGGAAAATATATTCTTGGGAAAAAAAGTGTACATGCGCAGCCACTTTGAAGTTTCTAAGTGGTCTGTTTAGGCCGTAGGTCCCTAAATGATAGGCCCATAGGTAGAACCTAGGCTAATAACCTAGGTCGCAGGCGTGGGAGCAAATCTTGCTGTTTAACCCGTCAGCTATATTAATTGCTTTGCTCGGGTTAAAAGAGTCAAAGCCAAAACGGGTATGGCGCCCTTAAATGGGAAAGTGTAGACTAAGGCATGTCAAAACTCCGGGATACGGAAAGGAGTCCATTAACTCCGGAGTTCCGGAGTAATATTTTTTTGAAATTTGCTAGTAAACATTAGCTGATTGAAAATATTGGAATTTGTATTTTTGTAGTCAAAACTCATTTTTGTTTGATTGAAAGTTGTAAATAAATGAAAGAGCAGCTAATTATGTAATAATTACATACATTAACTAGCAAATTTTAATAAAAAACTCCCGAATTTATGAACTTCTTCCAGATTCCGAAGTTTTGACATGCCTTAGTACGGACCTCCTAATTGATTTTCAATTATATTATCACACACAATTAAAAATAATACCTTGTTGTCAGGTAGAATCACCATTTCAATTATCGACGATTGATTCGACGTCCATCAAAGCAATCGTGCAATTTGTAAAATTCGTTTGATTCGTCAAGTTAAACTACAGGGGTGCCAAATTTATCAAAACACAAATATAGGTGGTAGTTAAAAAGGAAAAGTTGAGCAACAAACATTTTCATATAAAGTTTTGACAGACTCGTGGCCGTTGTCAAATACTGAGACATTGCCGAATTCTGGGGTCCGAAGGGGGAAGTTACTAGGATACTCCATTGAGGTTATCCGGGGGCCAAAAGGAATTATAATTAATAGGGCGAGGTGCATTAGGATAAAGAATAAATACATGTAGATCTCTAAATTCATTTCAAACATTCACTTATTCGGCTTTCATATTTATTTTAAACCTTAATTTCATCGCATCAAAACATAAAATTCTTCTTGCCCGGCACTCAGCCAACATAAAACAAAATCCTCTTTTTTAATAACAAAAAAAACTACTACTAAAATACTAAAATGTAATAATAATTATTTTTTTCTTTTTCTTCACGACAAGTTTGAATATTTTTTCAAGATTTCGTTCAATAAATAATTTTTTTGCACATATACATACACTTGGAAATCAAGCCCAAATTCCCGCCCGACCCAAGAAAGGAATTACGAGCCGGGCCGGGATTTTAGAATTACATTTTCCTTTATTTTAAATGATGGCTGACTAATGATATTATTATCACTCGATTGAGGGTATTATTTCTACACTCTCACTAATTTATAATATTAATGTATAATATAGCTGGCAACATATAATTTTCGGCCATTATTTATAAATTTGGGCCGGGCCTAAAAAAACTATGATTACTTGGGCTAACTCTATACAAGGCGGGTAGGAATATTACGGCTAATATAAATTCTTAAATAAAATATAACTTTAACTAAGTTATTTACAAGCGAATTGAGAGGAGGGTGTAAGCATTTTGTTTGGTCACGTACAAAGTGAGTTTTTATTTTCGCGAAGTTTTTAAAATTTCAAAAAATTTTATTTTGTAATAAAAGGCAATTTACAAAAAATTGCCAAATTTAATCTATGCGCATTAATGCATTGAAATAAAATTCTTTTTGGAAAATTATGGAAATAAATAAATTTTCAAATTTTTCAAAATTTTACGAAAATAAAAACTTACTTTCCATGTGCCATTAAATAAATATTTTATTTCTAATGGGCCGTTTAATTGATTTCGAAACATAAATGGCCAAGAGTTGTAGCATTTGGTATTCTGTTTACGTTAGCCCAAACGACTAGTGATTTCCTTCATGCGGTTAAAAATTACGGAAATTTACTGGTCAGGTAAAAAAAAAGAAGATAAAGTTATAATATATTTTGCTTACCTTTATAAAATTTAAAACCTTAAAGCTAAATGGATGTATGTTAATCTGCTTAAAACTGTAATCGTCCTATATTAGTTAGAAAATTTTGTCTTTCAATTTTTTTTTGTGTTTTTGTCCCCATTATTTTGCACTTTTCGTGTTTTGTTAAGGTAACATTTATTTTTGATATTAAAAAGATTTTATTTATAATATTCCCAGCATTAATATACTATAATATAAAATTAACAATGTAATATATAATTAATATAAATATTAAGTATATGAATGTAATATATAGAAGATATATTAAAATAATTTTAAAAAAAAATAAAAGGAATAAGATTATTATATTTACTAAACTTCAGAGTCTTCCGGCTATGTATTTTTAAAAAGAAAATAATAATTTTCAAAATTTTTATTAAATTTTTTTGCCTTATGCTAACACTCGATGTAAAATTATTTTAAATTATTTACCAATTTGTTTAAAAATTATCAACGCTTCAGGACCAAATGGTCCAGAGGGTGTTGGTAGTCTCATGACTAGAATATAACTTGGACTTACATAGCCATCGGCGCCTAAGGTGGATCTGTTCCAAATCGGATTCGCCACATCCTAGATATTAATTTCAGCATCATCTTGCCCATCGTAATTGGTATGCCCATTAGATGGGTCGGAGGGGAAATTGTAAAATATTTGATAATATTCTTCAATCAAATCACTGTATCTAGCATTTTGATTATTTGAACGGGGATATAGGAGATTGAAGGTAGCGTATAATTGACTGGCTTTTAAGATTTTCAAAGGAAATCCGCTCCTTTGTCCGTATTCCGCGTAAATGGGGATTCTAACAGGTATTTTAAATTAGTAGTTGTGAAAATATTTCACTTAGATTCATATCCTCTCTTGAGAGACGGAAATCAGTTAATAGCACATAGTTAATGTTATAATGATATTTTAATATTAAAAAAAAGATAAAAAAAATTAAATTGAAATTAAATTGAAATTAAATTTTTAATATAAAATGACAAACAGTTTTTTATATTGGCTAGAAAATTATTCTTATTTTTATATAGGAAAATACTTTTCATTTTAATGAAAAGTATTTAAAAATTTAAAATGTTTAAACTCGGTCTTGTGAAAAATTATTTAAGATTTAAAATATCACAAGTCTTGTTGAAATGATCAGCTATGTTTACATAAAAAAATTCATCAAGATTACACATAGGACAATTTCTCCGAGGATCGGAAAATTTGTATAAATATTGATTATATTGATTCGATGTGTTAAATACATTAAATTTTTTTTTAAAAAAAGGAATGGTATTTGATTTGATTAAAACCTCTAATGTTATACTAATCTTTTTTATTTAATTTCCCTTAATAAAACAAATGGTTCTTAACGAATAAAAAGAGAAATTTAAAAATTTTTCACAATTTTTTGGAAACAATTTTTTTAAACATAATTTATGATTGACTATAAAGAATGTAAGGAATTTTGTTTTGTTCGAGGAATAAATCTGGTCCGCACTACCTTTTTCTTAATAAAAATATTTGTAAAACGTTTAAAAATGCCGTTAAAAGTAGGCCAATATGAAAGTTAAAAATCTAATATTCTCAGTGGCAAACCTTCTGCCTTAGACGCAGGAGGTTGCGAGTTCGAATCCGCGTACAGTAGCTTTTTTCTTAGAGAATAATAGCATACATGTGCAACCACTTTAAAGCTTCTGAGTGGCCTGCTTAGGCATTAGGTCTCAAACGATATGTCTAAAAGTAAGAGCCTAGGCTAAAAACCTAGGTCGCCGGCGTGCGTGCAATCTTACTATTTAACCCGTTGGCAATATTAATTGCTCTGCTCGGGTTAAAAGAGCCAAAGCCCTAACGGGTATGGCACCCCAAAGTGGGAAGGTGTGGGGGAAACCTCAATTCATTTGTTTGTTTTGTTTTGTTTGGTGGCAGTAAAGGATATTTATGCTTAACATATTGAATTTATCAATTTTTGGTATTAATTTATAACCAGGGCTGGGAAAAAAAACTAAATGGGCTTTTTTTTAACAAGTTTTTGGGTTTTTTTTTCCAAATGCCCACAAACTTGTGGGCATGGCAAAAGAAAAGCCCCTTTTCTTGCTTAAAGAAAAGGGGCATGTTTAAAAAAAGCCCCTTTTTTTAAAAAAAACTCCTAGGAGCTTTAAGAAAAAATGACCCACCCATCAAAATTTTTTGAAATCATTATAGAAAACATAAAATGGGTTTTTGGGGGCTCTTTTTAAGAGCCACTTTTTGTGGGTTTTTTTTGCCCCTTTTCTTAGTAAGAGATTTTTTTGAATTCTTGTTTTGGCCCTTTATTTTTGCCCCCCTTTCCTTTTTTATGTTTTAGGGGAAAAAATAAGCCAAAGTTTTTTGGCTCATTGTTTTCCCAGCCCTGTTTATAACATAAAAATTACATAAACATACTTGTATATGGTCGTGAAATTGGCTAATGAAATCACTCGGTAATGATTTTGATTTACTGAACTCACGTGATAGCACATATTTTTATCAATAAAAACGTCACCTAATAACATAAAATTTATATTATCATAAAAACTCTTGCATCAAACGAATTAAAATTGAAAACAACTTTGTTGGGAGAGTAGCCTAAGAGCGGCATCAAACACATCCGGTTATGATTAGGTCCGTTTTTCCTACCTGTATGTACCTTGATATCTATCGAAACACAGCTGCATTCTTCGGAATATATCAGCATAAAGACCTTACACCCCTAAAAAATGTCAAAGGCCAGTGGCATCCATCTGATGTCGCCATACAAAGTTGTCTCATATACAAATCGAATATCGACACCTAAAACACTTAAAAATTTTGTCCCCGAAATTAATTTGTATTAATACAAAAAAATTAACCGATCATATAAGTCTGGTTCTATATAAGACAAAATTAAATAAATTTTAAAATGTTAATTAAGGGTTTAAAAAATATATATAAAAAATTTATATTTCACTTAAAACATTTCTGGACATGGCTGAAGGGACTAGAAATTAAAGTCGAGGCCCAAAAGCCGCCCAATCAGAGTGACAGCTTCCCCAAAAAAAGACAAGCCCGGCTTCGCCTAATAATAAAGATTTTACCTTTGTCAATCGTTTACTCAAATAATTTTTAGCCTGTTATATAGAATTTTCGGATCGTATTTATAAACAAGGGGGTGGGTTTAAGACGAAAAACCACTTTTATGAACAACAGTTGGCCAAGTCGTATTCTCATCTCGGTTTACACTAGAGAGGCCTTGATATGAAACTTAAAAGGCAACATTTAATAATGACCTGGGCCAATGGTCAAGCTTAACCATGATAATCCTTATGGACCTGGTCTAGTTGATCTGTAATATTAAATATTTAATAACGTGATCGGAGCTGTCGTTTATAAGAAAATATAAAAGATTTTAGAAGATTTTTTTTTAAATATTAATTAAATATTAAGCTTATTAATATGGATTTTACACATGTACTAATACGGTGGAAATAAGATTTTTGAAAAATAAAAAAAAACTTTCGGGGCATTTTTTTGTGACTGTTTTCAAGTTTATTTCCTCAATAAGCTTTTTTAAAATCTTGTTTAGCCCTTTATTTGTATCTATCTTTCATTAGCCATGGGAAAATGAGCTAAAGTTACGGATTGCATTAACCAGCACTAATCATTTAAATTTAGTATACCAAGCTCTTTAGAAAATATAGAATTGCGTTTTAACTTCAATACGAAACGATATATTATCAATTTTTAACAAAAATATTTTTTGAAGTTTGAATTTAATAGTTTAGATGTTTTGAATATTTACGATAATTTATTTTTGTTTTAAACTTTAGCTTTTTGACGTTTTTTTTTAATTTTTTATTATAATAGGTGACTAACCTATTGAGTTTGATTAGAAAAATGGTAAACCGATTTAAATATCTCTTAGATGGCAGGCTTGAATCCTGTTATAAAACTCTCAAACATTTGTTGACCTGTGTTACAAAATATGAGACTTGAATATAATTAAAATGCATGTACCGGCTTGCCTGGAAGAGCATTCTTTTAATAAGACATGAACTTGTGCACCCGGGCGAGGTACGTTGGTGGTTACGACCTCCGTCCATTTGTATAAAAAATTACCATCTAGGTTTTCATCATGTATTCTGAGTACACTTCGTTTTTGATTGTTATTTTTTATATTACCATTTGTCTTCTTGTAAAATGCAAACACTTTCATACCACTTGTAAAGGAATGGTGCAGCAAACGAATCTTAAATTATAGAAGTAAAGTTAGCGGCCAGACTTTATTTGTAAAATTTTTTGAAAAATTTAAATTTTAAATTTGCTCATCGCAAAAATTTTACCATTTGTTTTAACTATATTACATTAGGAGCAGTTGCTTTAAGTATTTATATAGAAATCTTAATTATAAATGTTTCTATATGTATACATAGCTAATAAACAATTTAACAAAACTCCTAAAAAAATTGTAGCCCTAAATATTTTTTTTTAATATTAAACCAATATTTTTTAGAAAATTTTTTTAATTCATGTGAAAATTTTAATGAAGTTTGAACGCGTCCTTAAAAATAGATAAGAGCATTAAATACAAATCAGATGCAAGTTGGCCCACCAAGTGAAAACCTTTCCAGTCCTCTGTTTTATGAAAAAAAAGAGATTTGCGCCAATGCTTAATATAAATGAAAAATAGGCAACTATTAACAAATGGGCCTCAGGATTGAGAGTTTGGCACGTGGAGGCTCCATTACTCATGCCAATGTATGGATAAAAATTATATGAAATCTTTTATTGAATATTATAAGTGTATTGAACAGGTCGACAACACTCGCTGAGACGTAAATAAAAATTATAAAAATTGAGTGGAAATAATTCACATGCTGATCTTATCTCCCATTGCTTTTTTACAAAGTTTATTCATACCTCGGCAATAACTTAAATCGAGAAAAAAAAATCTGACTAATTCCATAGATTTCGTGAATACGGTAATACCGTAAGAAAAATTAAATTGTTTATTTCTCATATTAAAATTATATCTTTTCTTTTTAAATATGTATATTAAGCTTTTTCATCAACACTTTAGGCTAACCAGAATATTTGGCATCACAAACTAAATTAGACATATTATTTTATGAGTTTTAAAATATAGTTTAAATATTTAGAACTAATAATTTCATAATTTTTCGATTTTATCTATCGACATTCAACAAAATTTTTAATAGCTGGCCAAAGTTTTATTTAGGACAAAACGCTAACGAATCTGAAAGTCCGTAGGAAACTTGATCATGATTCTTAGCTCATAAAACCCCTAAAAAGTCGAGCTAAATTACATAAAAAATAAATGAAATTAAGTCAAAATAGGATTCTGATCAAATCATTAAATATATTAGCAGGCACGATTCTAGACCCCTTTTGGGGGGGGGGGGCCGCAGTGCCCCCCAAAAAAAGTTTTTGATTGCCCCCCCCCCCCCAAAAAATTGAATTTGCCCCCCCCCCCCCCAAAATACATAGTAATTTTATTTCTTCCACATAATATAATTAAATTTGCTCCGTCAAAAGTATCTAAAAAATATTATCTATTTACTTTTTTAAAAGTGTTTTTATTCATTAGTCTTCTCATCCGCAAGAAAGATCAAACTAACAGAAATATATAGAAAAATTTGATTAAACAGAAAGTTTTATATTTGTGAAACCAATTGATAAATTTGATGCCTAAGAAATTTTCTCAGTTAACAACAATCTTTTGTTATGCACAAAATATTTAATACTCTTTTAAAAATTAAAAATAAAAAAACTGGCCGAATCGGGGTTTTTTGACCATATTTATAATCATCTATTTATTTTTTTGTATTTAATTGAAAAATTATTTTATTTATTAAAAATAATTATAGATCAGTATCAATGCAGAACGATTTATATTTCTACTTCTGATTTAATACACCATTGTTTGTTAGAAATTAAACATTTAAGAAATAAAAATACATTTGATTTATTCAAAAATTGTTCTGATATTAATATTTTTTTGACAATAATTTATCTATGGATAAAAGAAAAACTAATAAAGATTTTTCTGATTTTTATTTATTTTCTACTGATAAGTTTGAAAATATTTTAAATATTAATGATGAAATAAAAAGTATTTCTTTTAATGTTATTGATTTATTTATATTTTGATAATAGATTATATACCGATAATAGTTTAAATTCCCTTTATAAATTTGATTAACCTTTATTTTAGATATAAATAAATTAAAGCCTCTTTTAAAAATAAGTAATATTGATAAAAATTCATTATCTAAAGAAATTGACGTAGTCAAAAATTTTTTTAATAAGAAACTTAATAATTACTAAGAATGTGTTACTATTAATTTTGTTAAATTTTTATATGATTACAATGATGCGTTTTCTAATCTATTTAACATTTTTCCTATAAGTTTGTTAATTGGCTCTACAACGTCGAGTTGTGAGGCCACATTTTCTTCTTTAAAATGGATAATAACGGCTGACAAGTAGTGACCTGCTTAAAGGTGATTTGGTTCTTTTAGAACACAAAAAATCATTTACTAGTGGCGTTGAATTTTGATGAATATTGTAATTTATTTAAAATCCTCTAAGATAAAATAGTTTGATCAATACAATACACTGCTCATAATCAGCTAATTATTGCTTACTATTTTAACATGGTTGCAAACTTTTTTTATGCGCATTTAACGTTTATGTCCATGTTTTATTTAATTTTTTTACCCTAATATTAATGACTAGTTATATATAACCAGTGTTTTTTCATATATATTCTTCCAAATTAGCACACTTATACATTTTGTTTTCGTGAGAGTCAATCTTATTTCACTTTTCATTTTCTAAAATCCAAAGTTTTATATAATTCATTTTTATTATTCATATATACCACATTTTTAATTTTCATGCGCTAGGATGCCAAATGATAAAATTATACTTACAATTAATTTAAATCTCATATCTTTTTAAGCAATTGATAGTGAAAACAATTAATTTTAATTCTCATATTCCATTTATAAACTCATTTTTTTTAATTTAAGAATATAATAAATTATCATTAATTTGTTAAAAAATTTTGAATTGGATTCTATTGTTGTACATGTATATTTTTTGCCGTGACCGAAGGTCACGGCCAATTTTGCCCTCGAAGGCGGCAAAAAATTTTTTTCTGCCCCCTTACAAGTTTTTTTTGCCCCCCGTAAAATGGAAAATCTAGAATCGGGCCTGATACCAATAATAAATAAAAATTTCCTGGGACCCGGAACCGGGAAAGAAAATATTATATAAGTGAGAGCAAATAAAAGAAAGCAAAATAGGAAGGAAAATATTACACAGGGAGACAAACAATGTGTGAAAATTATGTCAACGGGAGGAAATAATCTCCATGATAGTGCTTACCAAAAGAAATTTAAAATATTTATTTGCATAGTAAAATCACTTGTAGCTTAGATTTTTATATCTCAAATAATAATTATTTTTAATTATATCGAGCTTACACATCAACTAGGTTATGCAGAATATTTGACACCCCAACCTAAATAGGATACGATATCCTTGGTAAACTATAAAGTTTGAAAATCAATATAGCTGTAATATAAAAATATTTTTTTTTATATTTTTTAACATTTTTTTTAAAAATTTTCAATGTTTATTGCCTGCCTGCCTTACAATTGATTATTAAAAACAGTAAACGGATTTGAACCCTTGCCAGGTCAGGTCTCTGAAGCTAACTAATAACTTTCAAAAATTGCCCTGTGTGATATTTAGACACTATATGAATTTACTAAAGATTATTAAAAAACACATGGAAATTTTATTAAAACTAAAATTCCCGATTGAGATATGTTTTTAAGTTTTGAATTTAACATGAGTGTTTTTTAACTCTACGAAATATTGAGGAAATAACATTTAGGTCTAAGTTGGGGTTTCAAAACCGGTCTCCAGCAACGGACTCTTAATATAAATTAGCAAATTTGATTGAAAATTTCTAAAAAATATACTATTGATCATATTTCGGTCTTAAATTATTTACGTGCAAAAACATTTACATTGTTATGATAGCATCCGGATTATCAACCAGCGTATTAAGTTAAATATGACGAAGTTATAAATTTGAGGGTGGATTTGGATTGATTTCATTAATTCAGCATAACACATTCAAATCCAATAGATTTGCGCATAAAACAGTGATAAGGAAGCAAGTTCTGTCTATTTGTGCCAGGCTATAACTAAATATATGGTAATCACAATAAATTTTAAATGATCTGTACACCAGAAAATTTAAGTTTAACGTTTTAGTGATATATAAATATAATATCGCTTTCCGCAATGACATTGACTTTTCACGGTTTGTTTGGTTACCCAATTCATTATTATTATTTGGTCTTAAATTATGGGTGGTTCGCACGGCAGTTAGTGTTCTCCCGTCATGTTGGGCAACCCCAACTTTCTATATTACGGATGTGAATCTGAGACTTCCAGAGCGTCAACCCGACACAAATGAAGGACGCGGCGTGGAGTAGATGGTTGATATATCGTTGAGATTTACGGTATTTTAAATAACTTAACGGCGCCATTATCAAATAGATCTCATTAAAAAACCCGCTTTCTACATCCTCAGTCCAAAATCTTACATTGTCGTGCCTTTCGTATCTCTGGTATACCACGTTACATTCGATTAATTCATTTTTGTAGATGAGGCTTTGATTGGGAGTTATGTAGACTCGTTCGTGTACGCTCACGTACATTGGATATACCAGAATCAATAAGCCTAATACCCATAGGCCAAACATGGCCTGGTAGATTTTGGACGGAGACGTTAGCCTGATTATCCGGGAATAAGGCAAACTGTACATGACGCCTGCTAGGCGATCAATCACAAACAAATATTGAAACAGGAAATCAGTCATGTTGCAGACATCAACTAAGTTGCGCACAAGATATTGTACAAGACTGCGTCGCTGGGAATGTAAATGCTTATAATAAGAGAGGTATAAGTGATGGTCCTTGCCACGAATACCATATCAACTAACATTTTCCACACGGATTCCCCATGACCTTCTTGTATGAGCGAATGCATGCAGTTGATTGGCTGCGGCATCCATTTAACTTTTGAACAGAGGCGGTATATGACCATACAAGGTAAATTTGGCTGGTACTAAAAGTGATAAATTTGTAATAATAGATCATATAAGCAGTCTTTTAATTTAATGATAATATCGAATGGGTTACGAACATTTGCAACTCAAGAATATTATGGTCCTAAATTTTTATTGTGGATTTATTGAAATAAAAATAGGACACAAAAAGCTCAGAATATATATTAAGTTCCGTAATGAGATAAATACATTTTAAGCGATCGTGATTCCTGGAAATATTTAATCATGTCAACAACAAGTTATTTTAATTTGAATCATGTGCAAAAAATTTAAAATCGTAAAAGAATGCTAAATGCTATCAATAATTAATTAAATGACTGGTGCGAAATAGGCGTCTGTCTTAAGAATAGGCAGGTTATGTCTGAGCTTCTATAAGGTTTAACTCCATTTAGATGGAGTCGTTCTTGTCTTAAATTAAGGTGTTTAGATTTTGTGAATATGTCAGAATATGGACAAAGATAATGGGCACAATTATTACTTCTTATATAACACAGGTCATAAATTTTTGAGAGTTAGCTAACTTCAGAGACACTGCTTACTTAGAGATTTTTATTTCCATTTAGCGTTTTTTATAATCTAACTTTGCCAACTATTAAACATTGAATTTATCTAAATGATAAAAAAACAAATAAGATTAAAAAGAAAAAAATGATTATAATCATTTGATTGATACTTAAATATTGGTTATGGACAAGAAAAATAAATAAAAAATTTACTTCTAATGTTTTAAAATGCATACGTATTATTATTACCCGCACTTAAAAAGCCTTCTTCCAGAATAAACATTTTTAAAATGTTTATAATTAATTTAAGTTAATAACTTTAAAAATCAATTTACTCATGGAGCTATTTTTTAAATTTCCTGTTTATTTTGACAATTTAGAAGATTTTGACAAGAAAATTAATACATCACATATAAGCCTGTTTCAGATAAATTCTGTGGTTAAATATCAAGTGGAATTCGCTTAAATTTTGCATTAATATATTTTTAAACCTTACTTTTGAAGATACAATTTTTATTATACGTTAAAAACCATTTCGCCAAATCCTTCTTATTCAATCTCTCTTTCCATCGTTCGAACCGATTATATCAATTTATTTTGAGCATTTTTGGTCGATAAAAAATTTATAGGGAGATGCAATTTTAAAGAGTGCAAATTTCTCTTCAAACTATGTTAGATTGCAACCTACCTGTTAACTTTCCTTAATCTTAAAAGAATTTGCATGGTTCCTTAAATGTTTATTATATAAAGGATACAATATTTCATGTTATTTCATTCCAATAAATTTATATATTTAAACCCCTTAAATGGCGACGAATTCAAATCCCACGGCGTGAACGAACCTCTGCAAGGACCACTCAAGAGGACAACAAATCCAAAATAAAGGTCAAACCCTACACGAATAACATAAAATTTGACAAGTTTATAAGTCATCCGAACAGCCTGATGGGTACTACCAAACAGATCAAGGTATCAGAAAGCAAAGTTGATCTTCTTTACGTATGCAGGAATTGGTAACATCAACAAAAATGAAAACCTTTTGTTTCCTAAGCCCACCGATAAGGCCCCTTGGAGTAAAATTTTGGAAGCCGGACAACGAATATTTGCCCAAAAAAACGTCTTCTGCTCAAGGATTAAATTTGTCAGACTTCAACGTCAACCAACGGAGACAATAACACAATTTTTTAGCCGTGTCAAAGAGCTGGCAGAAGGCTGTGATTTTACCTCCGACATCAGCGTATTCGGGACCAAATTATTGCGGATTTTAATTTGCCACAACTAAAATTATTTTTAGCCACAATTTTAAAATAAAATTTTTTTTTCAAATTTAGAAAAAAAAATGAAGAACTTAGAATAATACCGATTATAAAAAAAAATTTCTTGGGACCCGGAACCAGGAAAAAAAATATTATATAAGTTAGAGCAAATAAAAAAAAGGAAAAAAAGGAAGAAAAATATTACGCAGGGAGACAAAAAATGTGTGAAAATTATGACACCGGGAGGATAATCTCCATGATAATACTTACCAAAAGAAATTTAAAAAATATTTATTTGCTTAGTGAAATCACTTGTAGCTTTTTTTTATTTCAATAATAATTTAATTATATCGAGCCTACACATCCATATTTTGGTTATGCAGAATATTTGGCACCCCAACCTCAATAGGATACGTTATCCTCGGTAAACTATAAAGTTTAAAAATAACAATATAGCTGTAATATAAAAATATTTTTTTTTTCATTTTGTTGTCTAATCATTTTTATTTTTTAACATTTATACAAAAATTTTCAATGTTTATAGCCTGCCATTACAATGTTTGATTAAAAAAAACAGTAAACGGATTTGAACCCTTTCCAGGTCAGATCTCTGAAGAATAACTTTCAAAAATTAACTAAATTTCTCTATGAAACGTTTATTTATTAATTTTTATCAAGACAGGAGTGTATTTTAACTTTATAAATTAGGAAATAACATTTAGGTCTAAGACGGGTCCTTAAACTTGACTCCAGCAACGGACTCTTAATATTAATAGGCAAATTTGATTAAAATTAAAAAAAAATACACTATTGGTCATATTTCGGTCTTAAATTACTTACGGGCAAAAACATTTACATTATTATACAAGAAATCAAAAAATAGGCTAACATCAATAACAAGCAAGACTCAAAAAATATTAGTATTGTTAATATATATAAAGTTAGAATAAATTTTTACTAATCTGTTAGTACCGTCATTAAAATTATAAGCTTTCCAATTTAATTTCATGTAAAAAAGCATAGTGGCGTTTTATAATAATACAAAGCTCATTTATAGCTTAACATATACAATCCAATAGTTTTGCGTATATAACACAGGTCAACAAATATCAATGTCAAAAACAAGAATTTTATGAACATAAAAGAATGCATCCAAATGATGGCCTGATCTCATGTATATTTTCGTTTTTATTAGTTTCTTCCGTCTTTGGCTTCTTAAATCCGTCTAACGAAAAATGCTCTTTAAAAATTCCTTATAACTTATATTTCTAATCACAAATAATAAAAAATAAATTTTATTAATATATTAAGCTCCTACATTGGCATTTAGATAATACAAAATATTTCGCGTCCAAACTTAAATATGACACGATATATTATTTTTTAATAAAAATATTATTTGAAAAATTTAACAGTTTAAATATTGTGAATATGCAAAAATATGTTTTTGAATCTTATTTGGTTTTTTGACCTATTATTCTAAAATTTTCAATGTTTATAACTGAATAACTAAGTTTGATTAGGAAAACGGTAAACGGATTTGATATTCACTAAGATGGCAGGTTTTATCTCTGTAGTCAACTCATAACTCTCAAAAAATTGTTGACTTGTGTAATAGTAATAAGGAAGCAAGTTCTGTCTATTTGTGCCAGGTTATAACTAAATACATATCGAATTCACAATAAATTTTAAATGATCTATACACCAGAAAATGTAGGTTTAACGTTATAGTAATATATAAATATAGTCTAGCCTTCCACTATGACATTGACTTTTCGGTTTGTTACCCATTTCATTATTATTATTATTTGGTCTTAAATTATGGGTCGTTCCCACGGCAGTTATTGCAATCTTGTAGTCATGTTGGGCATCCTCAACTTTCCTTGGAGAAGCCTAACACCAAAGACTAAACACGGGCCTGGTATATTTTGGCCGACAAGGTTAAGCGAACTGTCCGTTAATACGACAAACTTACATCACGCCGGCTAGGCGATTAATTAAGAACAAATACTGGAACAGGAAATCCAGTCACAGATATTGACTTTAATGTATAGGATAGTGTACCAAGTTGTGTCGCTGGGGTATAAGTAAACGCATATAAGAGTCATGGTTTTGGTTATATTTTTTGCCACAAATATCATGTCAACTAACTTTTTCCATACGGATACGTATGCACACAGTTGTAGATTGGCTTAGGCATCCATTTAACTCAAAAGTTTAGTGGCAAACCTTCCTGTCTTACAAGCAGGAGTTGCGAGTTCGAATCCGTGCACGGGAGGCTTCCGAAAAAATAGTATACATGTGTAACCACTTGGAGCTGCTGAGTGGCTTGCTTAGGCAGTAGGCCTTAAACGATATGCCTAAAGTAAGAGCCTAGGCTAAAAACCTAGGTCGCCGGCGTGCGAGCAAATCTTACTATTTAACTCGTCAGCAATATTAATTGCTTTGCTCGGGTTAAAAGAGTCAAAGCCCTAACGGGTATGGCGCCCCCTAAATGGGGAAAGCTATGAGGAAAACCTCAAAACCGTTTATGTTTATGATTTTTTAAACGAACAGAGTTTGTATATGACATAAACAAGAAAAATATGGTTGGTACAATGATAAGGTCGAAAAAAGAAAAATCACATTAGCCGTGATATATTTTAATTTATTTTGTATGGGATCAAACATTTATTTGTAACTAAATTTTAATGGTCTTTATGATTTATAGATAATACTTTGTTACCGTGATAAATACGATGAATAATAGAATACACAAGTTTAGATATATAATCTCTTTAATGGCATATAAAATTGACTTCGATTCCAGGAAATTTTTTATTAATCTCGGAAAACAATTGTGTTTTAATTATTATTGCGGCAAGAAATTTGATGTTGTAAAAAATAATATATTAAACGATAGGTAGAGACTCATATGTAGCCAGGATATGTCAAAGTTACATCAAAATATATCCAGATTTTTGGATGGAGTTGTCCTTGTAATTGTTATGTAATAATGTCAGATAATTATAAAATCAAGCGCAAAATATCTCTTTATACAGGTCAACAAATTTTTGAGAGTTATGAGCTAACTACAGAGATCAAACTTGTTATCTTAGGATTTTTCAAATCCGTATACCGTTTTTCAAATCAAACTAAATAAGTCAGCTATAAATTTTAAATTTTATAAAAAAACAAAAAAAACAAAAAATATTAAATTACAAAAATAAATTGAAATTTTTTCTGCATATTCACAACAGAACTGTTAAATTCAAACTTAAAATAATATTTATAAAAACCGATATCGTGTCGTATTTAAGCTAGGGCGCGAAATATTCTGTATTACCTAAATGCTGGACCTTAAAATCTATAAAAAAAATTTATCACTATTTAAGATGATAATATATCTTAAAAGTATTTTTTTTATGAAAAAACGATTTTTAATTTTTTGGTTTTCTTCTAGGTCTCAAAATCTGTCATTTTATTCTAGACCATTTTTTTTGGTATAGACAGATCTAAGGAGCCGAAGGCGGAAGAAACTAAGAAAAACGGAAAAATGTATGAGATTAGGCCATCATGGAAACTTTTTTTTATTCTGACATTGATATTTGTTGACCTGGGTATAAAAGCTTAATGGAGAGAATCTTTTTTTTTGAAACATATATACTATTTATCAAAATCTTAAATAATTTATGAATCCATTAAAGTCTTATAAGGTATAGATCTTAATATTTTTCTAAAATGCATTAAGCTTATTCGAGCTGTTCTTTTTGACACCCTATTCTGGGCTCTTTACCGAGACCTGTTTGTTGTATTACAGCATTTAGAAACTCCCAAGGGAAGTTTGTTCTCGGTAGACGGCCCTAAATAAAATTTAAGCTATCATAGTAACAATGTCATTGTCAGATTTCTGATATGTTAGATATAAAAACTAGAGTATTACTGTTAACAAGATTAAACTTACCTCAAATCAATTATTATACAGGTAAGATTATAATTAATATTATTCACAATTATCCGCCAGACATTTTTTTTTCTGTGAACACCAAAATTCTTAAAAATGCCAAAAATACACTTTTGCGACTTTGAAACTTAATGATTTTTTTTAATAAATAAAATGATTTTTACAAATGATAAATACAAAAAAATAAATTGATGATTATAAATATGGTCAAAAAACCCCGACGCTTTGGTCTTGTAATATTTTTATATATTTTTTTTTAAAAAACAATGGCGTCCTAATGACCACACCACCGATGGGACAACCGGGGTATAGTCCGGCATTCACTAACTTCCTTGATTGTATCATTGTTTAAGTTGAAAAATAGGATGATATATTGGTTGGGATTTAGTAGCTCAATATTAAGTAATTTGTATCCTGGGGGCTAGGCCACCAGGATATCTCTTAGGAATATAGATATAAAAAGGTTTGATATATGCTATTTGTTAACTAATCATTTATTAAGATAAGATGAATAAAAATAATAATAATATTCTATTTAAAACTAATTCTATCAAAAAAACTATTTTTTGCCAGTCATGATGACACAGATGAATTTAGCCCATCAATCAATCAATTGTCTAATGTTATAATTCATTAGTATTACGGGCTACGACACCTCCCTTTTTCAGGGGCTTCGTACCTATAGTACGATTTTTAATTAGATGGTTTCGGAAGATGGGTGTTTGCATGACCAAAAATATGTGTTGAATAATTGTTTTGTAGTTGCTAGGGATGTTGAACTTTGCTGATCTCTTGTTCCGTTTTGAAGTTTCGTCACCTCTCATTGTGTGCGGCTAGCGTTTGTCGGTTTCTGTATTAAGGTGGTTTACCATCCGTCTTAGATAAATAAATTTATTATTATTATTTTTTTACGCTCCTCTACGATGTGCCTAGATTAGATGGAACTTTTGCCGTAATTCATTTAGGGTGATGCTAGGTCTTACACTTTCGCGAGTTATAGAACAACCTTATAAAAAGGAAAAACAAACCGGTATCTATTGCGCGACCACCATCTTTTCCATCATGATGCAAAGCCTTGATTACGATGTTGAGGTGTGATCTGTTTGAGAAATTGTTTTTAATTGTTATAAGTGTATGAGAAATTCAATTGGGTGTATGAGTAGCGAAAAATCGTTTGATATTTGAGTAGAGAAATATTTGATTGTGGATTATTTGAGTGTTAAAGTTGCCGATTAAAAGTTCATACCAATTAAGAATATTGAGAGTTTAATTTAAGGGCTGATAAATGAGAATTTAAATTTAGTTTGTGCCAATATAGAATATTGGAAGTCAATGACCTTCATTTCGTGGATAACGAAGGGGGGGGGGGGGGGGGGAAGCATTGATTAGAGTCTATATCCTTGTGTTGAGAGAATTACGCATTGGAAAATATTTAGAATGTCTCAATGTCAAGTTTAATGCTGTCCTCCAATGTATATTCATGAGTGTAAGCCAAAATGTTTTTTTTTAAAACTACGTTTTTTTTAATTTTTCCTGGTTGGTCCTCGGGTTTAACGGCACCATTGTTTGAAAAATAGGATGATATATTGGTTGGGATTTAGTAGCTTAATATTAAGTAATTTGTATCCTGGTGGCTAGGCCACCAGGATATCTCTTAGGAATATAGATATAAAAAGGTTTATATGCTATTTGTTAACTAATAATTTATTAAAATAAGATGAATAAAAATAATAATAATATTCTATTTAAAACTAATTCTATCAAAAAAACTATTTTTTGCCAGTCATGATGACACAGATGAATTTAGCCCATCAATCAATCAATTGTCTAATGTTATAATCCATTAGTATTACGGGCTACGACAATCATGTTGAAAAAATTTATGAAGGGAAGAAAAATATAAAAAAATCTTTCCCTTCACTTAAAATTTCAAGACAATCTTTTACAACAATAGGCAAGCGGTGGTTAAAGCAGTGAACATACGAAACATGGTGTCCAGCTTTTTTGTTTAGAAACACTTGAATACCACCTTTATCCCCGGGCATTACGATCGCCCCATCGTAGCATTGTGCGATCAGGTTTTTTGGTTTTAGATTATAATCTAACAAAAGATTGATGACAAGTGAGAAAATTACATTGGCATCAGATTTATGAATTGTCACAAATATAAAGCTTTCTAAATCAAGTTTTTTTATATATCTAATTACAACAGAAATAATTTTTGTGTTAGTATGATTTCTCTAGCGCAGGACTTCTTAAACTATGGGTCGCGACCCCATTTGGGGTCGTGTAGCAAAATTATGGGGTCGCGAGTGATAAAAATACAATTTAACAAAAAATGTTTTTTAACTTGTAAAATTATTGTAATAAAGAAAAATAACAATCATCGTAGCTAAATATATCATAAAATCTTCTGGTTCGGAAAGACTGTTTATACCAGCATTTATATTCCGATCATTATAATATCTTGTATAAATTTACATGAATAAGAAGATGTTATAGAAATTTATAAATAATGTAGATTTATTTTTTCATTTAGCCATTATATGATTGTGAACGAAGTGCATGTTATTCCGAATTAGTCAATTAATTGAGAAAATTCATTGTGAAACTTTTATTGCAAAAACTATTGTACATCACTTAAAAGTGCTAGAAATACAGTTCCGGGCATATTTTATATTAAAAATTGATTTACAAAAAATAGTTTGGATTTTATTTTAGAATTAAATGAGATTGATCATCTGCCACTTAAAACTCAAGAGGAATTTGCTGAGCTTTCGTGTGACTCAAACTTAAAACTACAATTCAAAAAAGCCCTTGATATAATTCTGGATCGGAACTAGAACTGAATTTCTCACAATCGCCGATATGGCATTAAATGTACTTCTGCCATTCAACACCACATATTTATGTGAAGTTACTTTCTCAGCTTTAACACATATTAAATCCCAATATCGTTCAGCGATAAAAAATGTTGAAGAGGTACGTCCAGCAGTTTCAAACATACACCACTATTTGATTTGTTATGCAATAAAAAACAGGCACATCCATCTCATTAAATTTTTAACGTAAACTTTAATTTAATATTTACCACCCAACTACTTGAATATATTCGAGAGAATTAAGACGGTTAAAAGTTTTTATAACTATAATAAAAACATTTATATAACATTTTGTGCAAATTTTTAATTTTAGATTTTTATAGGTTAAAGAATTCTAAATTTATATATTTTCAAATGCATATGTATATTGTTACCTAATAAATATATTATCAAAAAATATTAATTTATTTTTCTTTTATATTTGTTGGGGTAGTTAAGAAACACGCAATCATAAATGGGGTAAGATATTACAAAAGTTTGAGAAGCCCTGCTCTAGCGGATGAGAAGTGTTGATGAATGAAAACACTTTTTAAATAGAGGAAATATTTTTAAAATAATATTTTTTAGATATTTTTGGAGCAAATTCAATTATATTATGAGGAAGAAAAAATAAAATTTATACGTATTTTTAGGAAATTAAATTTAATATGGGTAAAAAAAGGTCTAGCATCGTGCCTGGTCTATTCATCTAATTATTTACGAGTTTTCATTCCTTTTTAAAAAACTTACAATAAAAAATTTTGTTTCAAGGCCTCAACTAATCCACCTCTTAATTTTTAGGGTTGAGCTAATCAACATAGTAACCCATAATGGCTTAATTAAGGCCTTTGAACTCATTAAAGGTCAATCTCCCCGCTTTTCTGTATAATCAGAATTTCAAGAAACCTGAAAAAAGTTGTTAATAAGCAAAATAATCTTGCCCATAAGGTTAGTCTAAACAATTTTTTTAAATATTAAACATATAACTTAATAGGACCTTTTTTTATTTGTATAAAGATTAAAAATCCTAAAAAAAGAATATTTTATATACTAATGCATGTCCAAAACCAGGTAGGCGTTTGGCTGCGCCATCGTAGTATAGTGAAAAATTTTTAGCAGGAAAAAATACATTATATAACACAGGTCAATAAATATTAATGCCAGAAATAAGTATATGAAAACATGAAAGCATACAGACACATGATGGCCTTATTTGATATGTATTTTCTATTTTTCGTAGTTTCTTTGACCATCGGCTCCTTAGATCCCTCCATATCCAAAAATGGCCCTTTTTGTTTGAATTGATAGATATGGCGACCTCGAGAAAACCCTAAAAGAAATAATAAATAATTTTTTTTTTCATAAAAAATCTCTTGTAACCTATAAAAATCTCGTGTAACCTATATCATCTTATCAAATAATAAGAAATAAAAATTTTATGTATTTCAAGCTCTTACATCAGCATTTAGTCAACACAAAATATTTTGCGTCTAAGCTTAAATACGACAAAATATATTCGCTTTTAAATAAAAATATATATGAAGGAACTAACAGTTTAGTTGTAAATATACAAAAAAAATTCATTTTAGTTTTGCTTTTGTATCTTTTATTTTGACATTTTTTTCGAAACTTTTTAATGTTACAGCTGACTTATTAAGTTTGATTAAATGTAAACAGATTTAAAAACCATTGATGGCAGGTTCAATCTATGTTGCTCATATCTCTCAAAATTTGTTGACCTGTGTGTAATATAACAAATTCAGTTGAGCGGATATGGCTTTCATTATCTTTCAATATGTGTCAATTTAATCAAATAACATTATCTTAATTAAATACTATCATTGTTTTTTAAACGAAAAAAACAATAGAGGCCAAGTTTGCTTTTCTTGCCGTTATGTTACTTACTATATCTCATTTATTTTAAAAATAATTTTAACTCAAATGCGTCCATTCAAAATGTTTTATGCAGGTTAATTATAAAAAGTCTTGTAGGGTTAAGGCATTAAAAAAAGTTTTTTACTTTGTAAAAGGACTTATTTTTAATAAAGTGAGTAATTGGTATCGAAAAAAATATACAGAAACTAGAAATTACAAAAATTTATTAGTTGTTTAATCGTGTAAGTTATGACAAAAATAATGTTATAAGAATTATTAAAATTTGTTGTTATCATTTCTTAGAAATAATTAGGAAATAAAAATAGTTTTAATAATGCGAAATTAAGTATAATTTGTACAAAAAAAACAGCTTCTATTTACATTGTGGAGAGTTTTAAAACAAAATTTATAAAAAATAATGATGTAAAAAAATAAGGGGGTTTAAAAGTCGATCCTATTGGTTAATTATTTTAAAATATACTTAATTTGCACATAAATCTGTTAATTTGTAAGTAAACATTATTATTTTAATTTGTCTTCTAATATTAAACATCGATTTTTAGAACATAGCTAAAATTATTAAGACCCCAACAGTTAGAATAAAATTACAAAAATAAAAGAATAATTCAAAAGTAGATATTAATGTTTCTGATAATTGTGACAGAACCCAATGTACAGAAGGGATTTTTCTAAAAAATATATATTTACATGAGATATATTTTAAAGCGTAATTAGTTTTAAGGGAGTTATTTTTTAGACACGGAAAAAAATGAAAAATATGGTTAATAAAGGGTCTCCCCTCCATATAGGAAAAAAAATTTTAGATAAAACACTTATATTATTTTTAACCATTATCTTTTAACCCGCGATTAGCACTGTGGGGTCTAGCAATTTTTATATTTTGAATATCTTCATATATATCAAAAATTTGTAACTTTTTTCTTAATTTATAATAAATAAAAGTAATTAAATTTGGTATAAGTCTAATAACAAAATTTATTTATAATTTAAAAATTAAATTGGGTTCCGGCTGGACCTCACATGGTAAATTTTAATGTTGAAAACCATTATATTGTCTTAATTTTAATTTACTAAATTTTGCAACCTTAATTTTAGTTATTTTTTTTTATAAATATTTTTACAAATTAAGTATACATAATGTTTTTATATCACAGGTCAACAAATATTTATGTCAGAAACGTAAATTTTATAAAAAAAATGCATTCCAATGATGGCCTAATCTCATATATGGTTTTCGTTTTTCTTAGTTTCTTCCGTCTTTGGCTCCTTAGATCCTTCAAGGAAATGGCCTTTTGACCAAATTGACAAAACCCTAAAAAAAATTAAAGAATCTTTTTTTCTACTTATATTTTTTTAATAATGAAAAATAAATCTTATTAATATATCAAGCTCTTATATCGGTTAGATAATACAAAATATTACACGTCCAAACTTAATGAAGTCACGAGATAATCCGTTTTTATTAAAATATTATTAGAAATTTAAATTTAACAGTTTAGCTATTGTATGCAAAAATAAAATTTTAAATTATTTTTGTTTTTGAATCTTTTTTGTTTTTAACCTTTTTTTTTATAATTTTCAATGTTTATAACTGATTAACGAGGTTTGATTAGGAAAACGGTAAACATGCAGGTTTGATCTCTGTGGTTAACTCCTAACTCTCAAAAAATTGTTGACCTGTGTTATTTGAAGTTAAAATTTAACAGTTTAATCATTGTGAATATGCAAAAATAAAGTTTTAGTTTTTTTTAGTTTTGAATCTTTTTTGTAACTTTTTCTAAATTTTATAACTGACTAACTAGATTTGATTAGGAAATACGGTACGGATTAGATATTCCCTAAGGTGGCAGGTTTGATCTCTGTAGTTAACTCATACCTCTCAAAAAATTGTTGACCTGTGTATTAGAATATTGATAGAAATTGTTATTTTTTTAAAAAAGATGTCTAGTTAAGGTAAATAATCAAAAATAATTTTTTTAATGTTCTACCCGACCTAAAAACACGATTTGATTAATAATGGATATATTTAATTTTTTGATATGATTTATTAAATGTAATATGAAAAATTAAAATATTTAAATTTTTTTGATTTTCTATTTTGTGTCAAATAAAATTTACAATAATCTTTAATGATATCTTATATTAGCCTATTAAGATCTATTTTTTTAGACAAAATAAAGATCACAGCTCTAAAACACTTGAAGTTATAGAAGTTTAAAATTGATGTTCGTATGGACATCACTGTACCATTCGCGTTTTAAATCTCACCCTACCATTTGCGGGTAAATAAATATAGGTTTTATGAAAACTAGAAAGACAAAAAACATCTCAAAGTTATAATACTAATAATAAAAAAAATTAAATCGGAAATAGAAATGTTATAAATCAAGGGCATTTATAAAAAAAGGAAAAAAAAAGAAAAGGAAATATTATACAAATAAGTGAAGAAAATTATGACACTGGGGAAAATGCACGGTGGCCTCATCTCTTTTAAATTTTTCTTTTCCAAAATTTCTTTTTTCGGCCATTTTCTTAGATATATATCAAAAAATGGTCAAATTTGACTATAATTGACAAACTTTGCGACTTTGGGTTTACCCAAAAGAACTTAAGAAAAATTTATTCACAAATTAAATTTCTTGTAACTTATATTTTTTATCTCAAAGAATGAGAATGAAGCTATTTATACGTCAACATTTAAGTTACGCAGAATATTTGGCACCCCAACCTAAACTATATATTCTCGGTAAAACTTTTGAAATTTAACTGTTAGGCTTTATTAAACCTTTAGTTTATACCCTGGCTTACAAAATTGGATTAAAAAACGTTAAGCGGATAAAATTTCTAGTAAAGGTCTAGTTAGCTCATAATCTCAAAATAGACAGTAATTTACTATATTTGAAATAAAGTTGGTTTGATTTCATTTTCAATTCAGCATAACAAATTACAATCCAATAGATTTATGTATATTACAGTGATAAAAATCAAGTTCGGTCAATTTGTTTCAAGTGATAACCAATATAACTAGCCTTCGTAATATATTAAAAATAATCTGTACACCAGAAATTGTAGGTTTAACGTAATAGTAATATATAAATATAGTCTCGCCTTCCGCAATGACATTGGTCACGGTTTGTTTGGTCACCCATTTCATTATTATTATTTGGTCTTAAATCATGGGTGGTTCCTAGGGTAGTTAGTGCAATCCCGTAGTAAACTCTTAAATTACGAATGTGAATTTGCGATTTCTAGAGCGTCCGTCCGACACATATGAAGGACGCGGGGTGGAGTAAATGGTTAATATATCGTTGATAATCACGGTATTTTAAATAACTTAACGGCGTACATAGCGTTGAAAAGCCCATTTTCTACATTCTCAGTCAAAAATTCTACAACATGCCTTTCGTATCTCTGGTATAACACGTCACATCCAATTCCATTTTCGTAGACAAGTTATGAGGATTGGTTGGTGTACGCTCACATACATCGAGATAAAATTGAAAGGCCCAACACCTTAGGCAGAACAGGGCCTGGTAAATTTTGGACGGAGACGTTAACCGGGCTATCCGAGAATAAACATACAGGACGCCGGCCCGGCGATCAATCACAAACAAATACGGGAACAGGAAATCAGTCATTTCGCAGACATCAACTAAGTTAACTCACCATTACTCCGAAACATGCATTCCCACTCGGCTCAACTCCGGTCTGGACACTGCTATCGACTTGCAAACCTTAGAGGACGTCTGGACCCATCTTTAAATAATATCTGCTATGAAAATCAGCATCTGACGATATACAACACTGGCTCATATGCCCCAACCGCGGGCCTCCTATACGTATAGATCTTCCCTAGCTGCCCTCAAGCTCAATTTTACTACCAACTTCCAATGAATAGGGTAAACAACAAACATGTTAACGCACAAGAGAATGTACCAGGCTGCGTCGCTGATAAATCAAAAAGTATATAAAAAAAGATATATGAACATAGTCAATTAACTTTTCCCACACAGATCAAGGCCTTGCTGTATGATTACACAGCTGTTTAAAGACGGTGCCCCCTAACTTTCAAACAGAGATCCAAGATTACCCATACAAGGTATATTTGGCTGGTATTAATAATGATGGAGTTAAAATAATAAAAGATCATACGAGCAGTCCTATTATAAATTAATGATAATTTTGAAACATTTATTTGTAACTGAGAATATTTAACAGTAGCCCTTAAATTTTACTGTCTATTTATAGAAAAAAAAAGACTCGTTAATGAATTTTTTGATTAAAAATAGATTTATAGTTTCATTAATGACATAATAAAGTTAAATGATATTCCAATTCCTAAAAATATCAGAAAACAATCGTTTCTTAAATTTATCGCGTGCAATTTTTAAATGGGATTAATACAATCAATAATTGATAAGACTATTGGTGCGAAATAGACGCATGACTTATATATAGCCAGGGTATGTATGAGCCTTTAAGGTTAATTTTTAAATGGAGCCTTGCCTTAAAAAAAGTGTTTAAGATTTGTGATTATTGAAGCTTAATATAAAGACGAGCATATAGGTGCGTTTAAAGCTATATCGCATTTACAAAAAATATTTACAAATTGGTTTAAACAGATAAAAAAGGGTCAATCTTAACTTTTTTTGCAATAAAAGTTAAAAACTAATATTTAAAAATAAAAATAAATACCCGCGAGTGCTAGGGTGCGCGAATGCTGAATAAGGACCCCTCAGACCCCAATTTAAATTAATTATTGTTTTTTGTAATTTTGTAGAATAAGTGCACTTATTTCTAATAATTGTCAATAATGAAAACTAAATTTTGATCGACACAAAAAAAAATAATTTATATAATAAAAATTTTTTATTGTTAATTGCTACATTAATTAATCTTTCCGCTAAAGTAACAATATCAAAATTATTAAATAAATTGAGTTTTTAGGTTTAAGAATATTTTAAGAAAGATTCATTAAAAAATATTTTTGTGGCTGCCCGAAAAACGGGTGGGGCCAAAACTTAAAAAAGGCTGGGGGACTTAAATTAATAAAGAATTAAGGGCCAGGCCAGGCCCTAGCTTTAAATCTCATATTGTTCGAGTTATTTAACTATTACGCAGGTGGACGAAATCAATAAGAAATTGAAAATTATAACACTTAGGTTAAAGAATCCATGATGGTATTTTATGTATTGTTTTGAATATGTTTTTAGCCATAAGGCATATATATAGTTGTAGAAAATTAAAAAAAATGAGCTTTACAGGGCGTTTTTTTTGGCTTTTTTTTAATACTTTTTTTGTGAGCCTTCCTAATAATTTTATTTCAGCCCTCTGTCAACGGCTCTCTTTCATCGTAAAGGGGTTTATACTGGAACGAGAAAAAATATAAACTATTTGTACAGGATTTTGTACAGAGCTATAACGATTCCGGTTTTATTTTCCCAATGCCTCCATTTTTTGTAACACTGCCGCAAAAGTTCAGAAAAAATCTACAATTATTTTTCATAAATCTATTGGCATATATAGGTTTCTTAAAACATACCATAAAAAGAATTATTACTCAAAATTATTAGCAATTCAATTTCAAGTTTTTTAGGATAAAGCACTTTATGAATAAAGCCACTAATATTACAAAACAAATTAAAATAATTAAATGTTATAGAAAAATTTTACGGTAAAGAATGTTTCCTTTATACAAATATACTTTTGTTTTAATTTATAGATTAAATGAGGCATTGGCTAAAATTAATTACATATTCGTAATCAGCAAAAAATTTGACCAAAAACATTAATTGCCATAAATGATGCTTAAGGGTCGCTCAATTTGTTGTCCAGTGTAATGAGCCATTTTTATTTTCCCAGTCCTGGCTTCATTACTACTCTTTAAAAATATTTACTTTAAAACATGAAATTTCAAAAAATCAATTTACTTTAATTTTGCGAATATGCTCCGTTTAACTCCTACTTTACTCTAAAAAATACCAATTAAAATATTCTAATTCATTTCATTAAAAGATAATGCTCTTTATTAAGGCTAAAAAGAGAGTGAAGCTCAATGTATTTTTAAATGCCTCAATTTTTTTTTATTTGGGGTAAAATTAAGATTTTCTTTTTCTGATATTTTGGGCTTTTTTATTATACTTGGTTGAAAACGTAAGGTTAAAGCTGTAAATTCTTTTATAAACAGCGTTTGATTTTATTCAATTTTTATTTAGTTATTTTTCTATAACACTGGACAACAAAATTTAAACGACCCTAAGCATCATTTATGAAAACTATGGTTTTTGGTCAAGTTTTTGGCGCTGATCACAAATATGAAATTAGAATTTTAGCCAATGCCTCAGATTTTTAGTTATTGGGTGTCAAAGTTGATATTTTTAAATTTTGGGGTATTTTGGGCTTCTATATCATAAAACCTATGGGTAGTAACAAAATAAAAACATATTTAGGTAACGATCACATTCATTATTAACGTAAGGGGTTTAAATTTTTTTTAAATATTCAATTTTTTTTTATTTTTTGATTTTTATAAAATTAGTGGTTTTTGTCATAAAATCCGTTTTTTGATCCTAAATAACTTGAAAGTAAATTGCTAAAAATTTTAGGTAATAACCTTTTTTAGATATGTTTTTTATAAGGAATCTGAATACGCCAAAAGATTTTTTGTAGAATTAATAGTAAAAAAAATTTTGTAATTTTTTTGTGAACTTTGGACGCGGTTAAAAAAAAATTGGAGGCATTGGAAAAAAAACTAAACCCGGGATCGTTATCGCAAGAAAATTCTCTACAAAACCCGCAAAAAATCGTGTATGTTGTTTTTTTTGTTGTCCAGTGTAATTAGTGGTTTTCGTTAAAATTTTTTTTTTTAAATAACATGAAAATAAATTACATAAAATTTTGATAAATAGACTTTATATAGACAAGTTTTATTTTTAAAAAACCTAAATTTTGCAATAGAGTTTTAAAAACTTAATATAGAAATTTCATTTTTATTCTAAATGAACCCATTATTAAAGAATTTGGAGGCAATTGGAGATAAACTAAACCCCGGGATCGTAATCAAATTTTAAACAAATCTCTGCA
>JAUIRJ010000181.1:0-37721 GCA_030555515.1 Acutogordius australiensis | reverse complement strand
GTTTCAATTTGTGTGCATGTGTGATTTAAATATTCAACAATTCATTGTGCTCATTTAATAGGGCATCCAGCTTGTCTACGATGCCTCTTGCAAAGGGGGAATTGTCACAACATGCATTAATGCGATTGGCAAGCGCGCTTCCGGAATCCTCACCGCCCATAAAGTAGATCTGTAAAAATATATGTGGTTTGTTTGGCATTAACAACAATGACCATTTTATGATACTGGTCTTTGATTTGTTTGAATTAAATTTGACCATTTGCAGCATTATTTCTAATTATTTCTGTGGCTCCAAACGATGTTATTTGGAAACATGAAGAATTCACTTGAGGAAGGTTAGAATCCGGATCAATTCCGATGACTATACGGTTAAACATCAGGTGGTTTCAATTTCAGGTATTTGTGCCTTTCCTGACGCGCAGCATATTCCAGCTGAATCATTTTTAAATTTGAGCGCATGACAATGCGGGCATTTATCCATAGCACTAATACCGGGCTCATATACGAATGCTAGACGCAGGAATCAATTAGATGTAAATGACCGATAGACTTGTTGGCGTTGTTGGTTGCGTCTCTTGACTGTGAAATATTGTGCTTGTCTTTTTACTAATCTTAAAAGTTCAGTTCTGCATTTTCTGATTCTTTTTGAGTATCCTTATACTAACTCGCTCAATTGTATTTTTTCGCTGAATTTGAACTTCTGTTATTTAAGCTTTTCTGCTTCTCATGCCCACAGCTCTATTCGAAGGCCCAGCCCCTTTGCGTCTTGCTGGCAATAATAAATATTTGAAATTGAGATAGAATTAAATATTATGCAGAAATAAGAATAATAATAAAGAATGAATTAGAATGGGCGAAATGGTTTTAGTGAAATAAAATCGTAAACTATCTTTAATAGAAATCTTTAAAAATATATGTATGCAAATTTAAGCGAGTTCTTGAACACTTAATATTTAAAGGCAGAATTGATTTGGAACTTATATGTAATGTGACAACTTTCCTGACAAAATTTAACCGATAAATTCATCTAAAAACAAACGGGAAATTTAAGAATTTTTACGAATAAATTTAAATTTTAAGGTTTAAAATACTAACTTAATCTTTGTGATCTGTTTAGTTAGTGTAAGAAAGCTTATTTTACAGGTCAACAATTTTTTGAGAGTTATGAGTTAACTACACCTGCCATCTTAGGGAAAATCAAATCCATTTACCGTTTTTCCTAATCAAACTTAGTTAGTCAGTTCTAAACAATGAAAATTTTAGAAAAAAAGGTCAAAAAACTAAATAAGATTCAAAAATTAAAAGAAATCGAAATTTTATTTTTTTTTTCATATTCATAATATTTAAACTGTTAAATTCAAAATTCAAATAATATTTTCATTAAAAACCGATAATATATCGTGTCGTATTTAAGTTTGGACGCGAAATATTTTGTATTATCTAAATGCCGATGTAAGAGCTTGATTTATTAATAAAATTTATTTTTCATTATTTGTGATTAAAAACATAAGTTACAAGGAATTTTTATATGCAAAAAAGATTTTAAAATTTTTTGTTTTTAGGGTATATTTTGATCTGTCAATTTAGCCAAAAAAAGCCATTTTTCGTTATAGACGGATCTAAGGAGCCAAAGACGGAAGAAACTATGAAAAACGAAAAATATATATGAGATCAGTCCATCATGGGGATGCATTCTTTTATGTTTTCATAAAATTCACGTTTCTGACATTGATATTTGTTGACCTGTGTATGTGAGATTTACCGGGTGGTAATACCAAAACGGATATATATATATATGAGTTGGTGATAGGAGGCTCAAAAATTAGGTGTGTATGTGTTTTTAAATGCCACATCTAAAAGAATAAAAATGAAAAATTCCACAAATTAATGCACCAAAAAAAAGGGCTATAAAAACATGTCAAATTTTAGGGTTATATGTAACGCCAAACCAGATAAAAGCAAGAATAGATATTTAGTCCAAAAACAAAAAAAAATTTATATAAATTAATTAAAATGCTTAGGGCGGGCGATCATATGACCTAGGGGTATGAACAATAGATAAAACCCTGTTCCTACTCCTACAGAATCTACATAAAAAATTTGATGGGAGTCGGTTCACCAGTTTAGGAGGAGTATGGCAACAAAGAGTGTGACACGAGATTTTTATATATATAAATAGCATTTAAAAAGTTTTATTAAAAATTTTAATTTATACATAAAACGATAATTTGTAGAAATAGATGAACATAAAATAAAAATTTATTATTAAAAGTTATTAAAAAGGTTTTAACATTTAAAATATCAATAACAATGCTATTTCGGAAAAAAACTAATATGCAGTGGGAAATTATCCAATATTTAAGAAAGCAGTTATAAATTTTGGATTATATCTGTTAAATAAGCCAACCATGCGCCTGCAATTCCGGTTATCAAACAATCATGTTAGACTTGAGAAGGAACAAAATATTTTCTCAATTTGACTTAAAATATTAGAAACGTGTAAATTATTTGATTTATTGTAACATCCTTCCCGGGTCTGATTTGAACCATTTTAAGATTAACGACGATAGTTTTCTCTATATTTGTACTGTTTTATTAACATAAATCAAATAAACGATTGGTAGCCATTTTTAATCAGAAATAACATTTTATTATGCACTGTACTGAAAGCTCAGCCGTGCAAGTTGGAAGGCCAGACCTAATATTAAATCTTTGACACTATCCTTGCATGGCTGTAAAGCTCATTTAAAGAAATTTCGTAATCTACTTCTTTTGCCCAAAGTTTTGAAGCCATTATAATTTCCATCTTTTCCCAATTTATAATTTTGAAGTTTTAAATTTGCAAAAAAATTTAGGGTGAATTTTAAAAATAAAAAAAATTTCCTATTTTGTGCCTTTATAACTAAACGCGAATCTTAAGGTGTGAATACTAAATGAAAAGTAAAAATCGGTAAAATGTTTTAATGTTATCAGTATAAAAGATAGCCCGATATATTTGAATGTGCCGTCCTTAGCTTGAGTAGATAATCCAACTTTGTTAGCCAAACCCTCTACTTAGACAATGTCGTAGCCATGAATGAGTTCGGTATAGCGGAGTCATTGTTTTTATATAATTATAATTTCTTATTAAACTATATATTTAGAATTAGTTAAAGTATTAAAATTATATTTAGAATTAGCATCTAACGATGACTTTGTATTACACTGGACAACAAAATTTGGACGACCTCAAGCATCATTTATGGCAACCATTGATTTTGGTCAAGTTTTTGGTGCTGATTACGAATATGAAGTTAAAATTTTTCTTAATACCTCAGAATTTTTGTTATTTAGGGTCAAAAACGCCATTTTGGTCTTTTAGGGGTATTTTAAGCTTTATTAACTTGATAACAGAAAAAGTTAAAAATAATTAAAAAGGTGTTCAGAAAGAAAAAACCTTCATTAACAACTCAAGGTATTTTGATTTTTTGTAAAATTAATATTTTTTTTTATTTTTTTATTTTTTTTAAATTTACTCATTTTTTTCACACACCTTTCTTCAGATCCAAATTATTCGTAAGCCAGACTGTAAATTATTTATACAATAAATTTTCTATACCAGTTTTTAACATAGAATACGAATATGAACTTATTTTAACCTAAATAATTGAGTCTTCACAGGTGCAAAGACTTTATCAACTAAGCACCTAGAATATACAGTATAAACTTAACAGTACGCACAACTTATTTAATTAAGACTTATAAACATAATTAAAAGTACTTTAGGATTTTTAAGTAATTATATTTTTGAACATAAAAATAAAAAAATTCAAATCTATGCACATATTGACCGTCATTTCTAAACAGAACAAGTCATTACAAAGTAGCTTTTCTTGAAAAAGAAACTAAATAACATTTAGTTGTTTTTACCGCCTTCGGCTCTTTAGATCCGTCCATATCAAAAAATGGCCTTTTTTTTACCAAATTGAAAGATTTTGCGACCTCGAGACCCTTAGAAATTCGAGACTCTTTTTTTCGTATAACCATCTCTTGTAACTTATATTTATCCTCTCACATAATGAGAAATAATTTTTTTTATAATATCCACCTCTTACATCAGCATTTAGTTAGTACAGAATTTTTATCGTCCAAACTACAACACGGTATGTTATCGGTTATAAAAATATTATTCGAAATATTTGACAGTTTAACTGTTGTAAATATGCAAAAAAACAATTTCAGTTTATTTTTGTTTTTGAATCTTTTTTATTTTTTTGCTTATATAAAATTTTTAATATCTATAGCTGACTAACTGAATTTGATTTGAAAAACGGTAAAAAGATTTGAAAATTCCTAAGATGGTAGGTTGGATCTCTGTAGTTAGCTAATAAATTGAAAATTTGTTGACATACGTAAAAGCGAAATTCTATAGCCTTATGTCACACTAAAACTTAACTAGCCCATAAAACCAGCCGGCCGCAAACCTAATCGAAATTTGAACGTAACACTAACCCTAATTTTACCCTAACCCTCATTTGATTCTAACACCAACCCTATCCCTAAACATAACGCCCTAAGACTAACCTAACCATTATACTAACCTAATATTAACCTAACTCCCAATTTATTAAAAATATTCAAGCGGCGCTCGTATATTACTATTAAGCCAAACAGACTTTATGCCTAAATGCAGAGTATATGATTTTATTAAACGTGAGAATGTAGCGGGTAAAAAATAATAATAAAAGAGAGTGTATAAAAAAAATCATGGGAATGAATCGTAAGGAGCAGATAAGGGGCGGTCAGTGTGAGTTGAGTGTAAAAGTTCAATGAACTTAAAAATAACATTTTATATATAAGTTTTCAGATTTAAATAACTAGAGTTCTATTAAAGCAAATTAATTAATTTCATAATCAGATGCGTGAGACTATATTTTATCCAATGGCACCAAATTTTTTAATTTTTTTTAAGTTTAAAAATCACTTTTTTGGACTTTGAGGTCATTTTAAAATTTTTTGGAGGCTCCAAAAAATTCTAAACAAAAACCTGTAAATATCGTTCATGTTGTTTTTTTCTGTTGTCCAGTTTTATATATATGGTCAATTCCACCTCAAATCGACAAACTTTTTCCCTTCAAGTCTCAGTTTCGGCTGAAAATTGTTACACTGGTAGGGTCCTTGGGTGCTAATAAAAACCTAAGTTTTTTTTAACCGGAAGTGATATTTGACCGAGATATGAGCAAAAATATTTTTCATTTTTTTGCAAAAAAAAATTTGAGGCAACTTTGCGCGCATGTATCATCAAATGCATTGTAGCTAAAATCATGATTTTTTTTTTATTTTGAAGATCGTAATAAGAGCTATTTTAAACGCAAATAAAAAATTAAAGTCAAGTTTAGACACAAATAGCTCAAAAAACGTATCTTTATATTTTCTGAAAAATTTATAAAATATGGCCCTTAATAATATTAATAAATATATGATTTCAAGGACCGGCATGACTTTTTAAATAATTTAGAAAAATCAATATTTTGCCTAAATTTTGGGACCTATTTATGCCCTTTGCACTATATTAAAATATGCCAATGTGCCAAATTTGACAATATTCAAAAAGCAGGACATATGGGCAATTATTAGACCATAATAGTTTGATTTATTTGATTATTAATATTATTGATACAATGAAAAAGTGAACCTCAAAACCAAAAAAAGTGAAAATTTTGCCAAGCGAAGCCGGGTCACATATTCTAATATTATTAAAAACATATTCTTGTGTAAAAATTTGTTGGGAACATATTTAGTTATAAAAAACTATAGGTCATTGCCCAAATCCATATGCCTATAGAATTAAGTGATAGTGATATTTCCTCTTTTTTTAATAGGTCTAGTGCGTATTTATTATGAAGCTTAGATGTAAATGGAACTAAAATTGTTGGTTTTTAAACTTTATTAAGGTCGGTTGGATATATATTGTATACCTTGCTCTAAATAGCCTTTCAAAAACATATTTTGCATTTGTAGAAATTAGCAAAATAGACTGAATGTCTATATTTTATTTATATTAAATAAGGTCTAATATTTAGTCTTAAAATTCATCATTGAAGCTAATTCTGCCCGTTATAATCATTTGAAGTTGTTTAACCCTAAAATCGACTTGTTCTTTGTATTTATAGTATTAAAACACCATATCAATATGTTTCATAAAATATTTGACTTTTTACGTTTATTTTAAGTTTGTTGATATGCCTAAAAAAAAAACTTCCGTTGAATCTCAATATTCAAAATAGGCCAAAAATATTCTAATTTACAATTTTTATTCAGATTTAACGATTTTGTGGCTGTTTTATTTCAAAAAATAATGAATAAAAGAAAAAAATAATATTACAAATTTTTTAACCTTATTTTTTCAAAAATCCTCTCAAATGTTTTTTATACAATAAATTTAACACATTTTTTGAATTTTGCCAAGTATAAATATTAAGATATATATAGTTTCTAATATTGTTCATCAAACTAAAAAAGACGAGTAAAAGTTAACAAATGTAAGCATTCAAATTTTAAGTTTTTATTTTTTCCACCTTAAAATTCTAAAAAACTTGGCAAACTTTTGTTTTTATTTCATAAAAATAAATGGGTTTGTCAAAAAATGTTGGGGAAAATTTATGTTATACAGCGATGTTTTATGTATAAAATGCATTTTTAAATTTTCAAATTGGTTTGTTAGTGACAAAGTCGGCTTTGAAGATAGGAGTAAAATACTGAAAATTACCAATTTTTTTGATCTGAAGTTCCTTTTTCTTTCCAAAATTGGCAATATTATAAATCAAATAAATAAAACTGTTGTAGCCTAAGATGATTGCCCCTATGTCTAACTTCTTATATATAATTAAATTTGGCACTTTTGAATATTTTAATATAGTGCAGGGAGCAAATTTTTGTCTGAAAAAATAAAAAAAAAATTATTTTTTTTTAATTTTTTAAAAAAAGTTATATCGGTCCCAGACTTTTGAGTTCGAATATATATATAGAATATTAAAAAGTATATTTTAGCAATTTTTCAAAAATTTAAAAAAATGCTTTTTTAATTATTTTAAACTGAATATTCTTCATAAAATTGTAAAATTATAAAATAAATTTTTTTTAAATAATAAACACATGCAAGATAGTCCCTATTGTCCTCTTCAAAATAAAAAAAAATAAAATCTCTAGCTATAATACTTTTTGGCTTATAACCTCCCAAAGTTGCATCAAATGTGAAAATTCACCTTGCATTTTTTTTTCTTTTGCCCCTATCTATCAAAAATCACTTCCGGCCATAAAAAATTTCCAGAATATGAGATACCCTTAGATACACCTCCATGCAAAATTTTAGCTAAATCAAAGGAAGTACTCCCGGTTTTGTTGGATTGACGTGTAATTGACCATAATATATATATGGTCAATTCCACCTCAATCCAACAAGTCCGGGAGGGGTACCCCTTTTGATTTGACTGAAATTTTGCATGAAGGTAGTATCTAAGGGTATCTCATAATCTGGAAATTTTTTTTGACCGGAAGTGATTTTTGACGGAGATAGGGGCAAAAGAAAAAAAAATTGCAAGGTGAATTTTCACATTTGATGCAATTTTGGAAGGTTGTAAGTCAAAAAGTATTATAGCCAGAGACTTTATTTTTTTTTTATTTTGAAGAAGACAATAAGGGCTATCTTTCATGTGTTTATTGTTTTAAAAAATTTATTTTAAATTTTTAAAATTTTATGAAGAGTATTCAGTTTAAAATAACTAAAAAAGCGTTTTTTTAAATTTCTTGAAAATTTGCTAAAATATACTCCTTTATATTCTTTATAAATATTTGAACTCAAAAGTCTGGGACCGACATGACTTTTTTTAAAAAATTAAAAAAAATAATTTTTTTTTTTGATTTTCAGACAAAAATTTGCTCCCTGCACTATATTAAAATATTTAAAAGTGCTAAATTTAATTATATATAAGAAGTTAGACATAGGGGCAATTATGTTAGGCTATAACAGTTTTATTTATTTGATCATACTATTGTCAATTTTGGAAAGAAAAGGGGAACTTCAGAACAAAAAAATTGGTAATTTTCAGTATTTTACTCCTATCTTCTAAGCCGACTTTCTGGGTCACTACAAAACCAATATGAAAATTTAAAATTGCATTTTATACATAAAACATCACTATATAACATAAATTTCCCCCAACATTTTACAACGTACCCATAGCTTTTTATGAAATAAAAACAAAAGTTTGCCAAGTATTTTGAAATTTTAAGGTGTAAAAAATAAAAAGTTAAAATTTGTATGCTTATATTTTTTATTTTTACTAATCCTTTTTAGTTTGATGAACAATATTAGAAATTGTACATAATATTCAATATTTATCCTCGGCAAAATTCAAAAAATTTGTTAAATTTATTGTATAAAAAAATTTTGGGAGGATTTTAGAAAAAATAATAAGGTTAAAAAATTTGTAAAAATTTATTTTTTTTCCTTTATTCAATAGTTATTAAATAAAACAGCCTCAAAAACGTTAAATCTGACAAAAAAAGGTAAAATAGAATATATTTGGCCTATTTAGAATATTATGATTCAACATATTATCTTTTTTTTATGATTATTAACAAACTTAAAATAAACGTAAAAAGTCAATTATTTTATGAAACATAGTGATATGGTTTTTTGATATTATAAATACATAAAAGAAGTCAGTTTTAAGGTTAAACAACTTTAAATGATTATAACGGGCAGAATTAGCTTCAATGATGAATTTTAAGACTAAATATTAGACCCAATTTAATATAAATAAAATAGAGACATTCAGTCTTTTTTACTAATTTTTACAAATGCCAAATATGTTAGTGAAAGGCTATTTAGAACAAGGCATACAATATATATTTAACCGACCTTAATAAAGTTTAAAAACCAATAATTTTAGTTCCAATTACATTTTAGTTTTATAATATAGACGCACTAGACCTATTAAAGAAAGAGGAAATATCACTGTTACTTGATTCTATAGGCATATGGGTTTGGGCATTGAACTAAAGTTTTTTATAACTAAATGCGTTCCTAACGAATTTTAACACAAGAATATGTTTTAATAAATATAACAAATTACAAATTTAATTAAAATAATGGAATGATTTCATAATCTCCTTTTTTGTAATTTACCTATCTCGTTCTTTTAAGATTTTCTATACATAACATATCTACTATTTTTTTAACACTTAAACAGGCAAATTATGACTGATTATATAGGTTCTAGATATTATTAGTTAATTATGCAAAAATAATAAAAAAATAAGCTTGCACAGACGAATACAATCTGCGTTAGTTTTATGACACCTGAATGGCGTAGTACACATACACAACGTAGTAATGCCTTTATATTTTAGAAATTATATAATCATTATTACTATTTCACGCAGGATATATGATGTTATTTTAAGCTACCTAGTGGCGGTTGAATTAAGATAAAGTGGTCATTAATTTTTACCAGAATGACCTTAATTTAAGTCGACATACACAGCCAAGCTAGAGTAGATAGGACCAAAAAAGCTTATAACTTTAGATAAAATTAATACGCATCGAGACGCAATTTTTAATGACCATATGCCTCTGATCTCAACTTCTATTATATATGTCCTTCCTCCAGTGTTGGAGTGTGCTTCCTACTTTTTAATAATTTGAAAGTTGCTCAATTCTAACATTATTGCTTTGTATTATTATATTATGATAATTCGTGCTCCTTTGTCCATTGTACACCATTTTTTTAGCAACCAAATGGTCAGTTTTTTTTTGGCAGAAAAAGTTAATTTCCCCAGGGTAAATCAGGCCATGCCTATGGCACGGCGCGCGTTATATTCACTATTTTTTGGGAATTCAATTACGTTATTTTTTTTTTGGTTTAAAAAAATGAATAAAAAAGAGTTTAGTAACTTTTTAGATCGACGATTAGTAGTGTGTAACCGTATTGCAGTTTCATTTTTGGCAAAATGTCTAAAATACCATATGCTTGTAACTGAAATGACATTTACATTTAGAGCGTCTTAGCCCCGTCAAAGTATTTGCAAGGGTCGGTGGTGTTTCCCTTCAAGTCTCAGTTTTGGCTGAAAATTGGTACACTGGTAGGGTTCTTAAGTGCTGATAAAAACCTAATTTTTTTTGACCGGAAGTGATTTTGACCGAGATATGAGCAAAAATATTTTTCATTTATTTGCAAAAAAAAAAATTTGAGGCAACTTTGCGCCCATGTATCATCAAAAGTATTGTAGCTAAAGTCATAATTTTTTTTATATTTTAAAGATCGTAATAAGGGCTACCTTAAAATAAAAAATATTTAGAAATTTTTTTTTAAGTTACCAAAAACTTAAAGTCAAGTTTAGACACAAATAGCTCAAAAAACGTATCTTTATATTTTCTTAAAAATTTATAAAATATGGCCCTTAATAATATTAATAAACATATGATTTCAAAAGTTTGGGACCGGCATGACTTTTAAAATAATTTAAAAAAATCAATTTTCTGCCTTAATTTTGGGACCTATTTATGCCCTTTGCATTATATTAGAATATTCCAATGTGCCAAATTTGACAATATTCAAAAAGCAGGACATATGGGCAATTATGTTAGATCATAATAGTTTGATTTAATTGATTACTACTATTATTAAATTTACAATGAAAAAGTGAACCTTAAAATCGAAAAAAGTGAAAATTTTGCCTGTTTTCAAAATCGACTTTCTGGTTAACCAGCCAACCTTTTAATATTAAACATTCATTTTATAGATAAAATATTGCTTAATAACATATAATAGCCCAAGCTTTTTTCATTCGATTTTGACGCTTTTACAATAAAAATACCTAAATTTGCCAAAAAACAGCAAATATTCAGGTGTCATAAAACTAACGCAGATTGTATTCGTCTGTGCAAGCTTATTTTTTTTATTATTTTTGCATAATTAACTAATAATATTTAGAACCTATATAATCAGTCATAATTTGCCTGCTTAAGTGTTAAAAAAATAGTATATATGTTATGTATAGAAAATCATAAAAGAACGAGATAGGTAAATTCCAAAAAAAGGAGATTATGAAATCATTCTATTATTTTAATTAAATTTGTAATTTGTTATATTTATTAAAACATACTCTTGTGTTAAAATTCGTTAGGAACGCATTTAGTTATTAAAAACTCTAGGTCAATGCCCAAATCCATATGCCTATAGAATCAAGTAATAGTGATATTCTCAATAGGTCTAGTGCGTCTATATTATAAAACTAAGATGTAATTGGAACTAAAACTGTTGGTTAAACTTTATTAAGGTCGGTTAGATATATATTGTATGCCTTGTTCTAAATAGCCTTTCAAAAACATATTTGGCATTTGTAAAAATTAGTAAAAAAGACTGAATGTCTATATTTTATTTATATTAAATTGGGTCTAATATTTAGTCTTAAAATTCATCATTGAAGCTAATTCTGCCCAATATAATCATTTGAGGTTGTTTAACCCTAAAACTGACTTCTTTTATGTAATTATAATATCAAAAAACCATATCACTAGGTTTCATAAAATAATTGACTTTTTACGTTTATTTTAAGTTTGTTGATAATCATAAAAAAAGAAAATATGTTGAATCATAATATTCTAAATAGGCCATATATATTCTATTTTACTTATTTTTGTCAGATTTAATTGTTGAGGCTGTTTTATTTAAAAACTATTAAATAAAGGAAAAAAATAAATTTTTACAAATTATATTATTTTTTCTAAAATCCTCCCAAAATTTCTATTATACAATAAATTCAACAAATTTTTTGAATTTTGTTGAGGATAAATATTGAGAATTATGTACAATTTCTAATATTGTTCATCAAACTAAAAAGGACTAGTAAAAGTTAACAAATATAAGCATACAAATTTTAAGTTTTTATTTTTTACACCTTAAAATTTCAAAAAACTTGGCAAACTTTGGTTTTTATTTTATAAAAAGCTATGGGTACGTTAAAAAATGTTGGGGGAAATTTATGTTATATAGTGATGTTTTATGTATAAAATGCAATTTTAAATTTTCAAATTGGTTTGGTAGTGACCCAGAAAGTCGGCTTTGAAGATAGGAGTAAAATACTAAAAATTATCAATTTTTTAGATCTGAAGTTCCCTTTTTCTTTCCAAAATTGACAATAGTATGAATCAAATAAATATAACTGTTATAGCCTAACTTAATTGCCCCTATGTCTAACTTCTTATATATAATTAAATTTGACACTTTTAAATATTTTAATATAGTGCAGGGAGCAAATTTTTGTCTGAAAATCAAAAAAAAAATTATTTTTTTGAATTTTTTAAAAAAAGTCATGTCGGTCCCAGACTTTTGAGTTCAAATATTTATAAAGAATATTAAGGAGTATATTTTAGCAATTTTTCAAGAAATTTAAAAAAATGCTTTTTTAATTATTTTAAACTGAATATTTTTCATAAAATTGTAAAAATTCAAAATAAATTTTTTAAAATAATAAACACATGCAAGATAGCCCTAATTGTCTTCTTCATAATAAAAAAAAATTAAGTCTCTAGCAATAATATTTGACTTACAACCTCCCAAAGTTGCATCAAATGTGAAAATTCACCTTGCAATTTTTTTTTCTTTTACCCCTATCTCCGTCAAAAATCATTTCCGGTCAAAAAAATTTCCAGATTATGAGATACCCTTAGATACTACCTCCATGCAAAATTTCAGCCAAATCAAAAGGGGTACCCTTCCCGGATTTGTTGGATTGAGGTGGAATTGACCATATATATATTTTTTAAAATTTTACAATTTTGTAAAGAACATTTAGTTTGATATAACAAAAAAAACGTATTTTTGATCTTAAAAAATTGCTGAAATACAGTCCTTAGTATTCATTATTAATATGTGAACTCAAAAGTATGGGACCGACTAGACTTTTTGAAAAATTCAAAAAACAAAATTTTTTTTTTTGATTTTTAGATAAAAATTTGCTCCCTGTACTATATTAAAATATTTAAAAGTGCCAAATTTGTTTATATATAAGAAGTTAGACATAGGGGCAAGTATGTTAGGCTATAACAGTTCTATTAATTTGATTCAAACTATTGTCAATTTTGGAAAGAAAAGGGGAACTTTAGAACAAAAAAATTGGTAATTTTTAGTATTTTACTCCTATCTTCTAAGCCGACTTTCTGGGTCACTACAATACCAATTTGAAAATTTAAAATTGCATTTTATACATAAAACATCACTATATAACATAAATTTCCCCCAACATTTTTTAACGTACTCATAGCTATTTATGAAATAAAAACCAAAGTTTGCCAGGTTTTTTGAAATTTTAAAGTGTAAAAAATAAAAACTTAAAATTTTTATGCTTATATATGTTAACTTTTACTAGTCAATTTTAATTTGATGAACAATATTAGAATATGTACATAATTCTCAATATTTATCCTCAGCATTCAAAAAATTTGTTAAATTTATTTTATAAAATAAAATTTAAGAGAATTTTAGAAAAATTAAAAAGGTTAAAAAATTTGTAAAAATTTATTTTTTTCTATTATATAATAGTTTTTAAATAAAACAGCCTCAACAACGTTAAATCTGACAAAAATAAATAAAATAGAATATATTTGGCCTATTTAGAATATTATGATTCAACAGATTTTCTTTTTTTATGATTATCAACAAACTTAAAATAAACGTAAAAAGCCAATTATTTTATGAAAGATAGTGATATGGTTTTTTGATATTATAATTACATTAAAGAAGTCAATTTTAGTTTTAAACAACCTTAAATGATTATAACGGGCAGAATTAGCTTCAATGATGAATTTTAAGACTAAATATTAGACCCAATTTAATATAAACAGAATATAGACATTCAGTCTTTTTTACTAATTTTTACAAATGCCAAATATGTTTTTGAAAGGCTATTTAGAGCAAGGCACACTATATATATCTAACTGACCTTAATAAAGTTTAAAAACCAACAATTTTAGTTCCAATTACATTTTAGTTTTATAATATAGACGCACTAAACCTATTAAAGAAAAAGGAAATATTACTGTTACTTGATTCTTTGGGCATATGGATTTGGGCATTGACCTAAAGTTTTTTATAACTAAATGCGTTCCTTACGAGTTTTAACACAAGAATGTGTTTTAATAAATACATTAAATTACAAATTTAATAAAAATAATGGAATGATTTAATAATCTCATTTTTTTATAATTTACCTATCTAGTTCTTTTAAGATTTTCTATACATAACATATATACTATTTTTTTTAACACTTAAACAGGCAAATTATGACTGATAATATAGGTTCTTAATATTTTTAGATAATTATGCAAAAATAGTAAAAAAATAAGATTGCACAGACGAATACAATCTGCGTTAGTTTTTTGACACCTGAAAATTTGCTGTTTTTTGGCAAATTTAGGTATTTTTATTGTAGAAGCATCAAAATCGAGTGAAAAAAGTTGGGGCTATTATATGTTATTAAGCAATATTTTATCTATAAAATAAATGTTAAATATTAAAAAAAGGTTGGCTGGTTAACCAGGAAGTCGATTTTGAAAACAGGCAAAATTTTCACTTTTTTCGGTTTTAAGGATCACTTTTTAATTGTAAATTTAATAATAGTAGTAATCAATTAAATCAAACTATTATGGTCTAATATAATTGCCAATTTGTCCTGCTTTTTGAATACAGTCAAATTTGGCACATTGGCATATTATAATATAGTGCCAAGGGCATAAATATGTCCGAAAATTAAGGCAAAAAATTAATTTTTTTAAATTTTTATAAAAATTGATGCCGGTCCCAAACTTTTTAAATCATATATTTATTAACAATATTAAGGGCCATATTATATAAATTTTACAGAAAATTCAAAGATACGTTTTTTGAGCTATTTGTGTCCAAACTTGACTTTAATTTTTTAGTAACTTAAAAATTTTTTTTTTAAATATGTTTTACGTCTAAGGTAGCCCTTATTACGATCTTGAAAATAAAAAAAAAATTATGACTCTAGCTACAATACTTTTGATGATACATGCGCGCAAAGTTGCCTCAAATTTTTTTTTTTGCAAAAAAATGAAAAATATTTTTGCTCATATCTCGGTCAAAAATCACTTCCGGTCAAAAAAAATTTAGGTTTTTATCAGCACCCAAGACCCCTACCAGTGTGCCAATTTTCAGCCAAAACTGAGACTTCAAGGGAAAAAGTTTGTCGATTTGAGGTGGAATTGACCATATATATATTATATATATATATATATATATGTTATCAGATTTGTAAATATAGAACATAGATTATATATATTTAATTTAATTCAATAAAAAGTTTATAAACCTTTTATCCCTATATTCCTAAATGAGCAAACCTTTATTAAACTAAAACAGACAAACAATTCTTAAAAAGTTTCTTCAGCCTTTTCTTGATGGCGTTTTAAAATGACAATAATTTCTTGGGTACAAGAAGCGGCTTTAGATGTCATTTTGTTGTTTTTGACTAATTGGTTTTAAAAGATTTGGATATTATCTAAAATTATTAAATAATACAATCTTTATAAATTTTCTTGCTGAAGCGTGAGGTCGCCATGATTAGGCTGCGGCTAATACTAATTTATTTAAAATAAAATTTAAAATAAAAATAATTTTAACGGCTAATATAAAAAAATAAGAATTTATGGGATTGGGTCGTTTTAGAAAATGCCCAACAAAAAATATAAACAATTTAATATATTAAATTTTTTTAACACTAGCCACCTTAATGTTAATCAATAGCCCCAAATGCTTTAAACCTTTTTTTTCACTAGCCCTAGCCCTATACTTGATTTTTTTTCCAAGTGTTGCAAATAAAACATTCACTCATCAATAAGGTTAAAAACCTCACGCGTGAGCGGAATATTAATCAATTATAAATTAGGCTACGAGTTTTTCGTCCTCGTTTCGCACCATGTTAATCTTCATAATAGGATTTTTAATTGTGGCATCTACTTTGCCTGATTTTTTATTACGATATAACATACCAAAGCGTGAAAATAAACATTTATTTGCTTTGACGGATAATTTTGTTCATGGATTAATTGGTAAATTTTATTGTTGTTTATATTTTTTGGTAGCCTTTATTTCATGGATGTATTTTAGAGATATAGAAAAATTTAGCATTATCAAATTGTGCACCTACTCTATTTATACGGAAGCATTTGTTTGTTATCTATTTGCCTGCCTAATTGACATTGACCATTTTATATGTGCAAGATCACTCAAGCCCTCAGTTAAAATATTACTTAATATATATTAATTATTGTATAACTAATTAAACATATTTTTTAGGTGGTTTTTAAATACAGACAAGATATATATGGCAGACCTTTTTTACATAATTCACTGATCATACCTCTGTTTACTTTTATTCTTTTTTTAGTTTACTATTATTTAAAAATTACAAGACTTATATCCTCACAAAATCTAAATTATATTAAATTTTTAATTCCATGTATTGTTATTGCTTTTAGTTCTCACCATATTAGAGATTCTATCAGAAGAGGTTTTACCTTTAATATTAAGAATGTATTTTGTTACAATAATCATAGTCCTTCATTTTTAAATCAAACAACTTATCCTGTGCCTTATTTAATTTATATAACACTAATTCTCCTTATACCACCTACTATAGCTATTCTTTGTAAATTATTTGATTTTATAATCTCATTCACCCAGTTAAAACCAAAATATGTATCCCTGTCAAATAACTTTGAAATGAATAACATTGAAATAATTTAAAAGTATATTATTTGTGATATTTAATTAACTGATATATTAAAATCAACAAATTATTTTTAGGAAATTTAAATAAATTTTTACATTCTATTTAATAAATAATATTTATTTCATATTTATTCTAATAATTAAAAAAATATTCTATGTGACATGTTTAACAATTTAGATTACAAGGCTGTTTTTGGGGGTGTTGAATTTTGTAAACCTGTTATAAACATAAATTCTTTAAATATTTAAATTAATTTCTTTTAAAGGGTCTGTTTTATGTTGTATTATTTTGATTTTAGCATTTTTATTTTTTACTCAAAGCCCATTTTAAAAATTTTAAATATAAGATAAAATTGGTTTAATGTTTAAAAATTTTTAAACAAAATTTTATAAAAGAGTCATGTTGAAATTTGAATTCAGTATGGCTTGGGGCAAAAAAAAATTTTTTTTTGACAAAAACAAATGCACCTAGGCTTTATTTAACATAATGATATTTGATAAGCAGCAGTGATGGTAAAATATATAACTTGAAGTATAAAAGATGTCCAAAAAGGAAATTTTTTGTCAAAAACAAAATATAATTTTTGTGATATAAAACATAATTTTTTTTAGCTTTGTCAAAAACCCAACAAACAACTTTGTCAAAAAATTAACCAAACTAAATACAATATTTACAAAAACTAAAACAGCCGTTGACAAGAAACCAGCATGACAGTTTTTGACAAAAATTATTGCTTTTGAATGCTGAGCCCTAAGATTTAGATACAAATTTAGCAGCACTTCTAAAACATAAAGCAACTGTTGCATATGCTGTGGCTAGTGCAAAAATAAAGTTTTGAAGAAAAACAAACCAAGCACATTTGAACATTAAGGTGGCTAGTGTAAAAAAAATTTTCTAAGATTTTTTGTTAGGCATATCCTAAAACAACTAAAAAACATTAATTTTCATTTTTTTATATTATTAAATTTTTTTCTTAAATATTTTTTTACAATTAAAATAGTATTTGCCGCAGCCACAAGTGTAAAAAAAATATGAGGGTGAGGCGAATATTTAAAGGTCGGGTTCATTTAATGCAAATGCACTTTTTTTAAAGGACAGGAAGAGGGGGTGGCGAAAATTTTTGTAATATAGTTTAATCAGTAAAACACAAGCAATGAAAAAATTTTACTCTAGGTTAATTTGGAATCTAAACGCTCTAGTTTATCACAATAAAAAACCACTAAAGGCCATATCAAAAATTTGTAAAAATATTTATATTTATTTTCATGTTATTGTAAATTACACAGAAAAAAATTTAGAATCATAAGGTAATAATTTAGATAAGTCTCACTTCACTGTATGGATTTTTCAATCATTTTTTTGTTACATCACAATTTCAACTTGTCATAAACATTCAAAATTATTAATAGAGCCAACATCACTTTTTGAGAACAAGACTAAAATACATAAATCATGTTATTTATAAATAAGTTCAAAACCTTGAGTTTTTATTTTAATTAATATTTTTTGCCTATTTGATTATATCAAAACATTTGTAAAATTAAAATGAAAAAAAAAATTCGCATTGCAAAATTTAACAAAACTTAAGATAGGGATTTATATCAGGGCTGGGAAAAAAAACTAAATGGGCTTTTTTTTAACAAGTTTTTAAGTTTTTTCCCCACATGCCCACAAACTCGTGGGCATGGCAAATGAAAAGCCCCTTTTTTTTGCTCAAAGAAAAGGGCAGGCATGATTAAAAAAAGCCCCTTTTCTTATAAAAAAAACTCCTAGGAGCTCTAAGAAAAAATAACCCACCCATCATTATTTTGATGAAAAAATCAAAATTTTTTGAAATTATTATAAAGAAAACATAAAATGGGCTTTTTGGTGCTCTTTTTAAGAGCCACTTTTTGTGGGTTTTTTTTGTCCCTTTTCTTAGTAAGTGCTTTTTTTAGATTCTTATTTTGGCCCTTTATTTGTAGCCCCCTTTCTTTTTTTATGTTTTAGGGGAATGAGCCAAAGTTTTTTGGCTCATTGTTTTCCCAGCACTAATTCATATATTAAATTTTCTAAAAAAAAAAATTTAATTTTATTAACTCTTTTTTGCGCATTTTATGATATTCCGATGAGTAGAGGAAAGAAAATTTGTCGAGGAAGCCTTACGCCTTGTTTAGCTCGACAGCATCGAGTCGCTGATCCAGCGCTTTCTTTCTTCGATCAGCAAACCAAGGATGATTTGCAAATAATTAGGCAAAAAAAAGCTGTTTAACATCTGTAAGTTGATCCATATTGGTTTGAAAGACGTTTTGAAATAACGGTTAAACCTCACCTGTCAATACGACCGATATGGTCGCGAAAATGACCGAAACAATTGTTTCCCAAGCCGTTAAAATGTCCACATAGCAACTACAAAAAGAGAAAAACAAAAACTTATAGTTTTTAATAACTCGATAAGAAGCATGAGGTTCAAACATAAGCATTCAATTTAAAAAAAAATTTCTTGCCTAATACTATTTTAGACTAACTATGCAAAAATGACATTATCCCACAAAACTAGATTACTAAAACTCTTTGATTTTAATATATATTGTGACTGGGGCTTTTCACAACACCGAAAATTGGGAAGGAGTTTCATTTAACTGGAGTTCCTATGGAAATCCTTGTTTTCAAACAGTGCCCGGAGCTCTTTCAATTTAAATTCCCAATTTTTTTCCAGGAGTCATAAAATATACATTAGCCAATCGAAATTATGTATTTTAGTTTAAATGTGAGTTGTAAACAAAGCTATTTATGCAAGTATTTCATGTGTTTTATGTTGTCAAATTAATTTTTTATAATCTTTATGTTGGAATTAATTTAATCTTTATGTTGGAAATAATTTAATCTTTATGTTGGAATTAATATAAGTTATTTAAATAATAAAAATAATGTCTACATAGAATTTAAATAGGTGATTTTTCTATTATGTTATTTTTGTATTTTTTTTCGCTAAAATATCGCAGATTACAATAAGTTGATGATAGATTAAGCAACTTTCTTATGGTAAATTTGGTTCATTACATAGATGCGGTCAAATTGTCCCAAATGCTAATATTTTCCATATATTTATGTTTCCCATTGCAATTAATAAATAAATAATTTTGTCTTAATTTTAAACCACTTGTGAGAATGTCATCTAATTGTAGCAAACACAACTGAATTAACATTTTTATTGTTTGTGTCGCAATATATTAAGAATCCTTTTGTAAAAAATCTCAATCTTAGGCATATTGTGATATTGTCACCAAATTATTGCAAATTCAATATTAAAAAACATTTTCGTTTATTGTTCAGGCGGCATAATAATCTTTTTGTAAAATTTTTCTATTTTAGGCATCTTGTAATAATCTCATCAAAATTGTCGAACAACAAAAAAAAACAACATAAACGAATTTAAGAGGGTTTTGTAGAGAATTTTCCTGCGATAACTATCCCAGGTTTAGTTATTTTCCCAATGCCTTCAATTTTTTTTAAACTGCGTCCAAAGTCAAAAAAAATTAACAAAATTTCGTTAGTTAATTATCCAAAATACCTAATATTCAAATTCCTTATAAAAAAACATATCTAAAAAAGAATATAGCTTAAAATTATTAGCAATTTACTTTTTAAATTATTTAGGATCAAAAGATGGATTTTACGAGAAAACCACTAATTTATTATAATAAAAAAAAATTAAATATTTATAAATCGACTTAATTAAATAACGAATGTCTCCGTTATCTAAATATATTTTAACTTATGTTACTACCCATAAGTTTTATGATATAGAAGCCCAATACCCCAAAAAAAGAAAAAACTCAACTTTGACACCAAATATCTAAAAATATTGGCTAAAATTCTATTTCATATTCGTAATTAGGACCAAAATTTGACCAAAAAAACGATAGTTGCCATAAATAATGCTTTCGTCCAAATTTTGTTCTCAAGTGTAATTTAATAACAATTTAAATAAGATTTTTTTAAAATGCCTAAATTTGACAAAATAATTATATTTTTTTTATCTATATTCACGAACCAAAAAATATTAGGAATTGCAAAAATATAATTCATATATAGCTATACAAAAACAGAAATAGTTTTTCTAGCCTTTAATTTATTGCAGTTGCGACAATTTGATAAAATTATCACAAGAGGCTTAAACTTGTACCAAAATATTGTTAATCACACATACAAAAGATATGAAAAACTTGACCAATTATTTAACTATGTGCAATTATGACAATTTAGTGACATTATTCATTATTAAATAGCTCTTACATCAGCAATTAAGATAATATAAAATATTTCGTCCAAACTTAAATACGACACAATATATTATCGGTTTTTAATAAAAATATTTGAAGTTATAATGCAGTTTAACTATTGTGATTATGCAATAATAAAATTTTTATTTTTGTTTTTGAATCTTTTTTGGCTTTTTAACCTTTTTTTATAAAATTTTTAATGTTTATAACTGACTATCTAAGTTTGATTAGGAAAAACGGTTAACGGATTTAATATTCCCCAAGATGGCAGGTTTGATCTCTGTAGTTAACTCATAACTCTCAAAAAATTGTTGACCTGTGTATTAGGGCAAATAATTGATCGTTCATGGTCAATGATTATCCTTCACTGGTGGGCAGACGTAATTGCAAGTGTTTTAATAACGGTCAAGGAAGGATCCTTGCCTCTGGCCTTTAGGAGGCACATCGTGATTCAAGCGTAAGCCCCATCCGGTGATCTTAATTAATTTGTTGTCAGAATTCTGCTTGTAAGTCACGCAGCCCTTTTTTGCAATAGTGAGCGAGGGATGGACCAGTTTTTAGGTCGTTACATTAAGCGTTAATTTTAAATCTTGGATTAATCTTTGAGCCTTTGGACTGTCTTGTTCATCTGGTCATTCTCGTTTTTATCGGATTTAAGAATAGGGTTTTGTCTGTTTACTTGCTTCAGTTTCACTTTTGAGTCCTTTAGAAAAACTATAGCGTCCCCCATAAGATCATAGTTAGTCTTTCCGAGTTCCCTATATAATTATGCAATTCTTCGCGTATGGCCTTTGTTTTGTTCGCCGTTCACCGCTATTACTTTTGTGCGTAGACTCAGGTGCTCGGGTTGTGTGTATAATTTTGAGTATCGTTGTAAAGCTCTTGAGGTCGTTGTTATTTCGTTCCAGGAATTGTACGTGGCATATACATTTATTTTTGAGTGTAAAACAGCCCGTTTGAATTTTTTAAATTCCTGATAAGCTATGTTTGCAAATCTATATTTGACACATACTATATTAAAGTCCGGCTAATTGCATGTACCAACGGGAGGATCGCCGCAAATATCCATCCAAATAATGACGTGTTAAAATAAAATGTGTATCGTGGACCTCGACTTATATTTTTAATACGCATGATTTTAGAGATCAATGTTGGGACCCGAAAGCCCGCCCGGCCTGGTGCCGGCCCGTCCGAAAACAACTCGGACCAAAATTAAGAACATAATTAGAAAAAAGAATTACAGGCCGGGCCAATATTTTAAATCTCATATTCTCTTTAAACTTATCAAGAACTAAAAATGATAAAATCATCAGAAGATAAAGGTTCTCCTTTTATACTCTATTTTTTATTGGTAATTTTAAAATTAATTTCTGGCACTTAATATAAAATATTTAGGTCGAATTAATTTAGGTTTGACCTAAATGAAATTATTTTCCTTGCCGGGTTCCCATGGCCCAGTTTGAACTTTACATTGGTAAAATAAATTGCTCCTATTACAAAGTCAATGTTGGCAGTCACTCTATAATTAGGAGCAGCTCCTCTAATGTTCTTTGGTATATAAATATAACTTTTTTTGAAGGATATTGATGGGAGTTGTGACGTTGCCTTCAATTACTAAACTAGACTCTGTGCAAGAAAGGTTGTGCCTAGATTAAATTTCCACTTTTAAAAATTGCCTTGTTCGAAATCTAATTGCCCAATCCCATCTGTATTAACATTCAAGTTGTTACGTTTGAATTCCAATAGTTTGGCAGCCTTGCTATAAAGGAGCACAATAGTTTGGCAGCCTTGCTATAAAGGAGCACAATAGTTTGGCAGCCTTGCTATAAAGGAGCATTGACCTGAGTTTAATTGGTCCTTCAATGCCCTCTTGATTAATTTTGTCTGTTGAAACTAGTGCTGTAGGTATAATCTAACTATATTCTTCGCATCGGCTGACTGTCACCTATAATGCGGACGTTTATGGGCGTAAAAGTATAAGATGATACATTCCGCAAAACCCACAACTTCCGCTTGAATTGCAGTTTTTCGTTATGTAGTTCGGTTTGAGACAATAACGACATTAGCCTTTGTTTCGTCTGTTTGTCGTATGTCGAAAGCACGCAATTGTGAATCGGGTGGTTTGCACCGCATGAAGCACAATAGCTCGAAATAAATACCGTGGTCGAGTGCGTGCGTCGGTAATTTTTTGCTACAAACTTACGTCTTATTGTTCTTAATCATGGCTTTTAGAGCTCGTCAATTATGCGTTAGGAAACTCAATAATAAAGTCAACTTAAAAGTATTTCCATACTCAACGTATCCTCCCAGCTGTTTCGAGTTGCTTAGTACAATTTATTTATAAGTGGTTCAATAAGTCATCCCCATGCGTAACGGTTTACTATGAGCTCCTACGTTTTATTGTTTATAAAGTACGATAAAGCTTTATCCGGTTCCTTTTTGTTAATTCGGTGATTTACGTGTTGTTTACTACCAACCTAGGGTTATAGCTTCCAAAGAAGCTCTAGACTATGATACAATTAGTTACATTAATATTTAGCGAAATTATATCTATAGAACTTACCCATCACAGATATGGTTGTGTTTTTATATCAACAATTAAATGTCTTTTTGAATGTAAATTTCGCAACGTTTTCGGCAAATGTAGGAAGTAATTTTCGTAATCGGACATTTGGAATTTGAGTGGCTTTCAGATGTATCGGTAAATGTGTCATAGAACTCGCTTTCGAGGTTTACCAGAATAGCATCATTTTCAAAAACCAGCATTTTTTTTCGAAGATATTATTAAACTTCTAAACCTGGGATGGACGGGCTTATGTCCAGGAATTTCCTGAATCGGAAACTTTGCCTTAGACAACTCATCGGGGACCAAAATGTCGAGGGTGATCATATCATAACACAAAGTTGAGAATGGACAATCAGAATAGGATAAATATTAACATTTTAAATATTGTGTCAAATAAAAAATTGATCATATATCATTAATTTCGAGATCGAAAGAGAAACATACAAAAAATTAAACAAGAGCAAAACAAACAGGGCAAATAATTACAGCTATCAATACTGTGGTAAGTATACTGTGGTTTAGCATAAATATATAATTAAATTGGATAATTTACAACCTTTAAGTTATCCTTTTTTAATACTCTTATTCAATAAATTAAAAAAAAGGTAATTAACCTTAATAAAAAAATTTTTCTAGAAATATTAAAATCTCTGATTTTTCGGGAGGCAAATATAATTTTTTATTAATAAAAATATATTTTATAAATTATTTTAAAATACTAGCCAATTATAGTATATAGAGCAAATGATTAAATGGGGTACGTGCGGACATTATACTGTTCACATCACCATTTTTTACACAACCTGTCGCGGGATAAAGAAAAAAGTTTTGTGAGAAATATAAAGCCATTTAAATTTTTTAAGGCATATGATCAAGTTAAAAACATGATTTTAATTATTTCAAAAAACTAATGTTAACCCTCGATTAACACTGTGAGGTCCATATGAACCCCAGCACTTATTAAATTGTGAATATTTTTTTTATGACTTTTTTCTTGAATATATAATAAACAAAACTAGTAATTAAAATTTGGTCTAAGTCTAATTACAATATTTGTTTAGAATTTAGAAATTGAATTGGGGTACGTATGGACCCCACATGATAAATTCAAATGTTGAAAACCATAATATTGCCTTAACATAAATTCAAACTTAAATATTTGCAACCTTATTTTTTAGTTATTATTTTCTAAAATTTTTTACATTAAGTATATAAAATGTTTGTATTGTATAATGATAGAAATTATTATTTTTATCTAATTTTTGTGAATAATAGCCAAAAGAATTTTTCATTACTTAATATTTTTTTTTCATAAATTTCTCATTGTTTTACCCGACCTATAAACACGATTTAATAAATAATATTGATATATTTAATTTATTGATATAATTTATTTAATGTAATATGGTAAAATAAAAAAATTTTAATTTTTCAGATTTTCTACTTTGTGTCAAATAATATTTGCACTATTTTATAATATCTTATAATGGTCTATTAAGAGCAGGTTTTTTCTTTAAAATTATAAAAAATAAAGAGCATAGCTTTAAAACTTTGGAAGTTATAAAGGTTTAAAATTGGGGTCCGTAAGGATCTCACCAAATTTCTCACCCAACCATTCTCGGGTTAAATGCTAGTTACAATGCGTTTAATGTCAAAAAATAAAAATTTTGATTTTTTTTTAAAAACTGAATGAGGTCTGAACGCGCCCTTATGAATATATAAAAATAAATCATATATAAAGGCCATGTGTTTGTATTTATTTTTTTTATTAATAAATATTTATAATTAATTAAGTTTAAACGTGCCCTTAAGCACAGAAATTGTACGCAGAGAAATTGTACGAAATGACGTCTTAATAAGAGAGTTCCGAGTACCGCCCTTTTATGGTGCAAATATTAATCATGTGTTTTTTTTTAAGTGAAATAAGCCATAGTAATAGAAAAAAATATGATGCGAAATTCAAATTTGTACACTGAACATTACTGGGAATGGTTAGAAGAGCTGAAGTAAAATTTTTAATTTATATTTTATATTGTATACATTTATATAAAAATGTACTTAGATATGGGTTTAATGTAATGCTCTATGGCATGGGCTCTAAAATTGAAATAATTAATGAATTTTTGACTCAAGAAATTAAACCCCATTATAGTTGCTTAATTATTAAGGGATATATGCCAAACATTAATATAAAATTAGTATATATTTAATTAACGTTTTAGGTAATTGATATTCTAATTCAAGGTCTAAATATATCAACAAAAAAATTAAATCCAAACTTATCTTTGTCAGAATCCTTAGTAAATTATTTAAAACATAGAAAAGGTGCCATCATTTTTTATCATTGTTTAGAATTTAAAACCAGATCCATAATCATTGCAATACATAGCCTTGATGCCTTAAAGGAGGCATCTGAAATTATGAAGTTTTTTTTAAAACTTATTAAACTTGGGAACTTTCATATTATTTGTACTGTGGACAAGCTATATAGTGGAGTAGGTAATTTGTTTGAGCATTAATATATGCTAATATAGTAATGTAAAATTTTTTGTTCTGTTAGGCAAATGGATGTCAAACATGTTTTTTTTTTGATATTGATAGAAAAATTATCATTTGCATGTATTTAAGTACCAGATTACATTTCTTATACTTTTTAATTTAAGTATGGAGTGAAACCTTGGATGGGCTAAATGGATTTAATTGGATTAGGCATGCAACACCCACTATCAGGAGTTTTTACCCTGAGCTCAACCCATTGAACCATGGGGCAGAATATAATAAAATTGTAGAACCATTAGAGAATATGATGACCCAGTATAAATACATGTTAGAAAATGATTATGAGTCAAATGAAGGTATTTAAAATAAACCTATTTATTTATTTGGTAATAAAATATTTTAAAGAATTTTTTTCATCTAATGTAAGCATCTTTATATCCATAGGTATCTTAATCTATTAGGCATAACATATATGTGTTATTATATTGAAAGTGAGCTATTTGACAAGTTTAATAGGCTTTTGTATCTTTTAGATAAGAGTGACAATAAAGAAAACAACATAAATCAAAACAAAAATAAAGAAGGTTTTATTATTTATTTCATATTTAAATTAAAAATTGTATTAAAAAACATTTTAATTGCAATTATGTCTAAAATTTTAAATTCGTTTTTTTTGTGGTTCATAATTGCCAGATTTTGAAAATTTTGTCAAGCTTGATGCAATGTCAAAGCAAACCAGGAAGAGTAAAACGAGCACATCACTGGCTCATGTTTATTCCAGTCTAACAGCTAATGCCAAGAAGATCTTTGAAATTTTGGCAACCATTGAATGTTACCTACCCAACTACCATGAGACAAATCCTACAAATGCTTATAAGAATGCACAAAGTTTACTTTTGTTTTTTTAAAAAAAATTTTATTAATAAAATTGATTTCTTATTTAGTAATTTAATTTTTTGGTGAATCTTTTTATAAATTTTTTCTTGATTTAACTAAGTTTCAAATTGTATCAGTATTAAGTTAATAGAAATAGTATACAAAAAAAAGTTATAGTTTTAGTCGTTTTAAAATATGATTTTTAAGTTACGAAATTGCTGTTTTTATTATATATCGCATTAAAAGGTTATTTTTTGTAAATAAATTAAAAATAAATATATAATTTTAAATAGATAAGTGAATATAGGGAAAAAACCTGCAAACTTAATATTTGTTTACCTTTCCTGTCAAAATAATTAAGTTCCTTCCCTATCAAAATAATTAAGTTATTATAATAACTTAATTATTTTGACAGAGAAGGTAGACAAATATTAAGTTTGCAGGGTTTTTCCCCATATTTCACTCATCTATTTAAAATTATATATATTTTTAATTTATTTACCAAAAATAACCTTTTATTGCGATACATATTAAAAACAGCAATTTCGTAATTTAAAAACCGAATTACAAAACGAATAATCTATTACTTAATTTCCTCATTAAAAGTTAGTATTGAGTTGAGTGAGAACTTTATGAATAACGCATTATCTATGTTGTTTTAGTTACTCCATGGTAATTATTAGATTTTTTTATAATAAAATATAACTTTTTTAATTTAGAAGTTATACCCTTCCACGATTTGTTCAAAGTTTGTCGCGAAGAATTTTTGGTAGGCAATGAAACTGCGTTAAGAACACATTTACGCGAGTTTTTGGACCATTACATTATTACGCTTAAAAGTGTAAGCATATAAATAGAATTGTTAAATTTTAATATTAAATTTGCGTCAATGGATTTTTATAAACAAAAAAAATTTTCAATTAAAAAGTTTTGTAGTTAAATTAATATTTAAATAGTTTTGCAAATTTATATTGCTATTTTGTATTTCTATTATTAAATACAGTTTATACTGTAGATTTTAATAAATTTATTTATAATTTATATTTTATGGTTTTTGAATTCTGTTTAATTAAAAGCGAAAAGTTTTTTGCCATTTTTACTTCTGCTTTTATAACTAGGATGAAGATGGAACCGAGATGATTCATTTAGAAATCCAGAATTCTGTCCTGCAAAATTTCATTCAAGAAATTAAATAAACTATTATTTTTTAATATTAACATCTGATAATATAATTAAACTATTTTTTATTGTACATGGATGATACAATCAGGCCTGTAAACGATAAAGGGAGAGCTTCTTAAAAGGGCGTGGGTGCCAATCAAAAGGCAATGAGCTAGCCACGTTCCTTGAAAATGGGCTTTCCTAAAAATACCATTTTCTTTCTAAAAATTTGAGAAAGCTTTCAACGACCTTTTTTTGCTCTTTAAAATCTAAAGGTTTTGTTGTAATTTTAGAAATCATATGTTAAAATATGTCACTTTAATGGTAAAAAATCTATTATTAAAAGAATCAAAAAACAAATTAAAATAAATACTTTTATTTATCATTGATATTTAAATTATTCTCAAACTTATGGGTAGAAAATAAATTAAAATCAGAAAAATCTTTAGATTTGGTTTTTCTTTTATCTATAAATAAATCATTGTCATTTTAAAAAGTATTTTATGTAAAAAAAGTTCAATCTGTAAATGTATTTGTATTTCTTAATTGTTTAATTTCTAACAAACAATGGTGTATTAAATCAAAAGTTTTAGAAAAATTTTTTTGCATAGAAATTGATCATTAATTATTTTTAATTAATAAAATAATCTTTCAAATGATAAATACAAAAAAATAAATTGATGATTATAAATATGGTCAAAAAACCCCGACGTTCTGCCCCGTGACCTGAAGATATAAAAACTTTTTTATTTTTAATTTTTAGCAGAGTATTTATTATTTTTATGTAATTTTTTTTTAAAAACAATGGCGTCGTAGTGACTACACCACCGATGGGGTAACAGCCGGGGTATGGTCCCGCATTCACTTACTTCCTTGACATCATGTTGAAAAATTTATGAAGGGAAGAAAAAATATCAAAAAAATCTTTCCCTTCATTTAAAACTTCAAGTCAACAAGTTGCAATCGGTTGTTAAAGCAGTGAATATACGGGACATGGTGTCCAGCCATTTTGCTTAAGAATATTTGAACATCACCTTTTTCTCCGGACTTTTCGCCCCATCGTAGCATTGTGCGATCAGGATCTTTGGTTCTAGATTATATTCTAACAAATGATTGTTGACAGATGAGGAATTTTTTTGGCATCAGATTTATGCTACTTTGAAAAAAGTAAATATTTTTAATATAATAATTTTTAGATATTTTTGGGTAATCAAATATAATTTTATGGGGTTGGAAGGGCAAAAATAAAATTTATACGTATTTTTTTGGGGGGGAGGGGGCAAATTCAATTTTTTTTGGGGGGGGGGGGGGGGACAATCAAAACTTTTGGGAGTCACTGCCTCCCCCCCCCCCCCCAAAGGGGTCTAGAATCGTGCCTGGTTTTATTTTATCGCAAAATATAGATATAAGACCTGTTTAAAGGATTCTATTGTTAAATATATGGGTTATGTACTACGTGATATACCATTTATAGTAGATGTATTCATTTTTTAATACACCAGAATGCAAAAAAGTTTGCTGACATTTAATTTCCTATACTTTTTTTCAAATTTATTATTTAATTTTATATACCAATTAAACTAAACTACGAAATTTACATTTGGTATAAAATTTTTGGCAACTATCTTTTTTTACTCAAGTTTTGGTGCTGCTTTACATATAAAGAATTATTCCCAACACTTAAGATCTCAAATAATTTATTAAAAAAAAAACAAGATGGATTTATTTTTGGTTTGTTTTGAGCTTTTATATTTTTTTAAAAAAGTATATCTATTACAGGCAGGCAAGAAAATTAAACAGGATAATTCTCGAGCTATAAAATATTGGAAACATGCTTAAATCGGTTTTGAAATTTCAAAAAAAAAATTAATCGGAATTTACTTACCTGCTAATTTGTAATCGACTCTCAATAAATAAATTATAAGTTTAAAGGTAAATTGTTTACATCTTAAATAACACAAATTATAACTTTAAATACCAACCCACCCTAAAGGTGATTCCCTGCTTACGTTTTAATCTAGGTTTTTTACACCACAATATAGGTTAAGTTGTATTGCTAACTTCTCTTTATGTTTGCAGTCATGGCTAGGCCTGGGAAATAAAAAAGAGCCACCTTAAAGGGCATTTTTTAGGGGTTCTTTTATTATCCTACGATTAGCACTGTGGGGTCCGGACCCCAGCACATTTTGAATTTTGAATATCTTTAAAAAAATTATATTATGGGCTAAATTTTTGTGACTTTTTTCTTAAATATATAATTAACAAAACAAGTTATTAAAATTTGAGTCTAATAACAAAATAGGTTTAGAAATTGAATTCGGGTCCATATGGACCCCACCCTCTCATTTTCAATGTTGAAAACCATGTTATTGCCTCTATTTAAATTTAAACTTAAATAATTTCAACCTTATATTCTAGTTATTAAATTCTTTTAATTATTAAGTATATAAAATGTTTGTATTGCATAACAATATTATGAATTTTTTTTCTCTTTAAAATATCTAGTTTTTATTGTTAATAATGGCCAAAAATAATTTTTTATATCAAAATATTTTTTTTAATAAAACTTTCTTAATATATTCTACTAAACGTAAAAACACGACATGATCAATAATATTGATACATTTAATTTATTATTTAACGTAATATGGAAAGATAAAAAATTTCAATTTGACAGATTATTTTCTACTTTGTGATAATATTTGCAATATTCATTAATGATAACTAAAGAGCACGTCTTTTTCTTCAAAAAAATAAAAAAAATTAGGATCTTAGCTTTGAAACTCTTATAGTTATAGAGGTTTAAAACATAGCATTCGCGATACAAATTTCTCATCCTACCATTCGCGGGTTATAGCTTTTTTTTCTTAGTAATAAGGAGCTTTTTTAGGAGCTATTCAATAATAGTAATGAATCCCATTCCAATTTCAAAGCATAGAGGAAAAAACTAAAAAGGGCTTTGGAAAGGGTTTTTTCTCCCAATTTTTTCGGTGCTTTTGTTAAAATTCAAAATCCATGAGCTTTTTATCCTTTTATTTGGCCCTAGAAAAAAAACATTTTTTCCACTTTGGCCCACACTTTTTCCAGCATTGGTCATGGCGAATTAAAATCGTAAATTAAAAATGTTCCCACGATACGTCAAAAGATTTCAAAAAAATACAACTAGACCCCTTTTCAGGTCAAAATTGATGTTTCATTTATCCCATTTGGTTTTTTTAACCGAGAAATGATTAAAATTTATTGTGAGAAAGGATTAAAAAATTTACAAAATAAAAATATGACAGCATGCTATATTTTTTTTACTTAGGGTGAATTAATTACAAAATAAAATGTGGAAGAGGAGGGCGGGCTGAATTAGTTTTTGCAAAATGCGTAATTTTCATCTAATCATATATTAACGGTACAAAGTTAATTACACTTTGGCGGTAAAAAGGGGTTTTTGGCTCTATGGTTTCCATTTTATATTTTTTTTCGTCCCCATGCCATTCGGCTAGCTAAAATTTTCCCCTGAAATATACATGTATAGCAACACCTATTTAAACTATAATTTCAAGACCTAGAATATTGAGTTTTTTAAAACGTAATAGACTAGAAGTTTATACGGGTTTTTAGGCCATCTGAAGAACAATGGATGAGGAAACTTATGAACCCAAATATTTTTTGTCGATAGAATCCGATATACAGGTATAACCATATTATATAACCTATCTATTAACCAATAACTTTAATTAATAAAAATGAATTATTACACAGGTCAACAAATATTTATGTCAGAAACGTGATTATTATGAAAACATAAAAGAATGCATCCCCATGATGACCTAATCTCAAATATGTTTTTCGTTTTTCTTAGTGTCTTCCGTCTTTGGCTCCTTAGATCCGTCAATAACGAAAATGGTCTTTTTTTGACCAAATTGACAGATCTAAATATACCTTAAAAAGAAAAAATTTAAAAATCTTTTTTGCATATAAAGACCCTTGTAACTTATATAATCACAAATAATGGTAAATAAATTTTATTAATTTATCAAGCTCTTACAACGGCATTTAGATAATACAATGTATTTCGCGTCCAAACTTAAATACACGATATATTATAGATTTTTAATGAAAATTTTATTTGAAGTTTAAATTTAACAGTTTAACTATTGCAAATATGCAAAAATAAAGTTTCAATTTATTTTTATTTTTGAATCTTTTTTGGTTTTTTAACCTTTTTTCTAAAATTTTCAATGTTTATAACTGACTAACTAAGTTTGATTAGGAAAAACGGTAAACGGATTTGATATTCCCTAAGATGGCAGGTTTGATCTCTGTAGTTAACTCATAACTCTCAAAAAATTGTTGACCTGTGTAATTAAAGATTTGCCAAGCCCCATAGAGATTTTTATTAAATGTTAACTTACTCTCAAAATTACTTAGTAAGTCTATTAAACATTTTAAGGTTCATTAAAAAAACTCTCAACCAACCTCTAGCACTTTTTAAAAAAATGAAAAACGCACTTCAACATGCTGCCTGCCTGATCAGTATTTGGAAGGCTGACATTTATTGAAATCAAACAACATTATCATAAAATTTTGATATTTTAACTATTTTTTACCTGTAAAAAGTCAGGTGTAAGTAGACCCAACAAACTTCGCCTTGCCATCTCATAAATTTTAATTGAGCCTGTTAACCTCGGGTGTTTCCTCAAAAAGTTAAAGTATTAAACATTAAGGTGCCAAAAACTTAATGTAAATGATGAATAGATCCCACAAACATTTTTAATGTGTACTAGAATATGTGACCCGGCTTCGCCCGGGATATCCCTTTATTATTGCATGCTTATTAACGCATTACCCTAACTCAAATGCTTTGCCCATTACTCGACCAATATAAACTCAATGAGGCTAAAAATTTTATGGAAAATAAAGGTGAGTATATTTAATATTCATCAATAAAAAATAAGGTAATTTACTAAATAAAAAATTCGAAACCGCACCTTAAAGAACGAATATTATGGATATTTGGAGTTTTGGCATGAATTATAACTTTATATTATCAAAGTGTCGCTCAACTTTACTTTAAGGAATTTGAGGTTTGAAAATTTGAATACGCTCTGCTGATGTTTCTCATTAAAAAATGGTCATTTCTGGACTTTCAAACGTTAATATCTTAAAAACTATAAGCGAGCGACAATTTTTAACAAAAAATTCGGGATTTTCAGGGCAATATTGACCTAGAAAAAATTATTTTATAGTCAGAATTTTGAGATAATCGAACTCGAGTAAAAAAACCCAATTTTTTGAAAAGTTATAAAATATCGTATCTTAATAATGGAAGTAGTTAGAGGTCTGAAATTTTTCACGTGCATTAATAGGATTATACTTGATAAAGAATAAAAATTTTAATAATATTTTTTGACAAAGTGGAACAAAGATAATTGCAAATTAGTTAATTTAATGAGATAAGAAAGATGAGATACATATAATTATAGCAAGCAATTTAAGAATACAGTTGAAAAATAATTTGTCAAAGGAAAAAAATGTTATTATTTGGGTATAAATATCAAAAATATTTTTAAAATGAATAGGATTATATCTAATATTCAAAATTTTAAATAAAATATCTTGAAAACACTCCTGTTTTAATCTTTTTTTTAATTTTCTAGTTATATCTTAAAATGAAAATCATACCTATAACATGCAGTAAATGGGCCAAATTTACAATAAAAAGTTTATACTAAAAAACATCAATATCAAACTGAAAAAAATTCTATGAATAATTAAATATAATTTTATTGATATTTATTATATAAAAAGGATAATGTGTAAAATTTTAGTATTCCAGTACTTTTGCTTTAATGAAGATGAAAGATGGAAATAAAAATTACAATAATTTATATTTTCTGACAAAAAGTTAAATATACAATAATTTTAAGTGCTATTTATAATGTTTATCACAAATTATTTGCTATATAGCATCTAAAATATTTAATCAAAAAAAAAAACTAAATGCAGAAATAGCTTTAAATTTGAGATTAACTACTTTATAAAAATACAAAGGTAAGAATGTACCTGGCCAGACTTTAACAATGATTTTAATATTTCTTTCTAAAAATATAATAGATATGAGTTGGTCATTTCTGGACTTTCAAACGTTAATATCCTAAAAACTATAAGCGAGCGACAATTTTTAATAGAAAATTCGGGATTTTCAAGGCAATATTGACCTAGAAAAATTCTTTTTAATGACTTTGGTCTGGGTCGTTGTATTAGGAATTAGCCTATAATTTAAAATTGGTTGTGTCTATCTAACATTCGAAATTTAGAAATCATATGGTATTTGAAAATAAAAATATAAAATATTAAAATATAAAACTATAATTAATATAAAAGATAATATTGATAAACATGTTAAATAAAAAGAAAATTTATTACCGTTAATTATATATCTTGGCTATTATAGTGAAATTTCTTATAATGTACGTTTTATGTACCTTTCGGTACCTGATACTCTAAGAGGCTGAAATTTGCATCGAATTTCAAGTAAACATTCTTAAATAAGCTATTAAAATTTGAAAGTATTTTATAGTCAAAATTTTGAAATAATAGAACTCGAGTAAAAAAACCCAATTTTTTTGAAAAGTTTTAAAATATCGTATCTTAATAATGGAAGTAGCTAGAGGTCTGAAATTTTTCACGTGCATTAATAGGATAATACTTAATATGGAGTAAAAATTTTAAAAATATTTTTTAATTATTTTGGGCGTAAAACGTTTTTTTCGTTTCAATTAAGAAATATGCACAACTCGTGGATAAAAACAAAAAATTTGCCATCCCAGACACCTTTTACCCAAACGATTTTTTTTTCGTCGATTTTGAACGGTAATCACTAATACTCGAAAATTTCATTTCTAATAATATAGATAACGGAAGTAGCTAGAGGTCAATTTTTCATGTGCATTAATAGGGATATACTTGATATAGAGTGAAAATTTCAAAAATATTTTCCAATTATTTTGGTCGTAAAACGTTTTTTTTATTTTAATAAAAAAATATGCACACCTCGTGGATAAAAACTAAAAATTGGCATTCCCAGACACATTTTACACAAGCGATTTTTTTTCGTCGATTTTGAACGGTAATCACCAAAACTCGGGATTTTCATTTCTAATAATATAGATATCGGAAGTAGCTAGAGGTCTGAAATTTTTCACGTGCATTAATAGGGATATACTTAATATAGAGTAAAAATTTCAAAAATATTTTCCAATTATTTTGGTCGTAAAATGTTTTTTTCGTTTGAAATAAAAAAATATGCACACCTCGTGGATAAAAACAAAAAATTTGCCATCTCAGACACCTTTTACACAACGATTTTTTCGTGGATTTTGAACGGTAAACAAAAAACCTCGAAAATTTCATTTTTAATAATATAGATGATTAAAATTGCCAAAATATATTGTGAAACTTTTTTGTGCCATTTTCCAAGTGATGATTTATTTTCTAAATACTGTTCAAAATTATTCTTTAATATAAAATAATTGAGATTAATTATTATTGTCAGATTCGATTATCTATTAATTTTCTTATTTATTTTAATAGCGAAGATTATGTAAAATTAGTTTAATATCTCAGATAAAATATGGTAAAAGATTCAGAGATTTGGACAAGGTGCATAAACATGTTTTTCTGTATGAAAATTTTAACATGTTTTTATGAACCACAATCGTTTTATTTTAAAAATATTCAATATAAGTTTTTTGATATTATTCAGATATCTTTTTTTTTATCAAGTTTGTACTATTAAACAACAAAAATATTATGTAGAATTAAATTTATTTAAAAAGTACAAATGTAGGAAAATAGTTTATGTTTAATTGATCCGAGATTAGTTTACACTTAATCACAAACTTTCTATTATAGTTTTATATTTATGGAATAAATTAAACAATTATAATTTTATCGAAATAAGGTATCTATTAAATTTGCGCCTGAATATTTAAAAAAAAACGCAAAATCCATAAATGAATTTTTAAACTGGGGTTTCATCAATTTACTCGAGGAGCACCGATTGTTGGGAGAGGGTTGTTTTTTTGAACCTTTTGGATACTATTGCCTTGCTAGATATTTTTCAAATTCTAAAAACACAGAGTATAAAAAATAATAACCATAGTATATTAATAAAGTGGAAATTAATAATCATATAATTTTGGCTTACGGTTTATCTCTCACCTTTCTCTCAAAGGTTTTTGGTGTTTTTAAATATAAATTTGAGACCTAACAACATCGTCCAAAAAGCAATAAAATATATGATGAAATTTTTAAAAAAATTATCTTCTCTGATCAAAAAACGATATTTACACTTGAATAATATTTGTTTTTGGTTAAACATAGAGTATAAAGTTTATTATACCTTCTATTTTTTTTTGAAAACATTCTGAGCGCCTTTTTTAAGACTATAAATACTCCTTGGCATATCACATTATTATCGTAATCTCTGCTATATTCAATTATTCAGCCCAGTTAAATATTTCATTGCAAATAAGGTAAAAAATTTTTAATTTTCAGCCTAAATCAGTATAAGAACTCTACCCATTTTTCTTTATCCGTTTTAAGATCACCAAGAACATTTTGAAATTAAAGACCACTTACCTTTACCCTCTGCCTAAGGCTGTTTTTACTCGACCAAATAACTTTAACACACACGAGATTTATTAACGATCGATTTAATTAGGTTCATTAAAATATACCGTCCGAACTAAACATTGGGTGACTCTGTGTAGGAAATTTTTTTAAGGTCATCAGATATGTTAGCTTAATTTTTCTTGGTACCTTTACTCGATTTCTGGCAAATGTGTTTATATAAGCTTACAAATTAATATTTTGAACAAAAAATTTGATCAAAAATTATAAATAAAATTGGATATATCGAGATATTGATAATTAAAATAAGACAGATTGTTTATGCCTCTTTTAACAGTAATTGTCCCCTTTACCTTTTTCGTTTTTCCGTTAATCATTTTTTATTTCACGAGTGCTAAGTAAAATATTTTTAAAACGAACATTGGGATTCATACGGACCTCAATAACCTCTATAACTTTAAGAGTTATGAAGCTATGGACTTCGTTTTATTTATTATTATAATAAAGAATACGATGTTTTCATAAGATTCACGTTTCTGACATTGATATTTGTTGACCTGTGTGATAGAACCAACAAAATTCAAGGCAAAGCCATAACAGGTATACCCTTAAATCCCCCCATAAAGTGCAGTTTGGTCCATTGAATGCACAAATTTTTTTTTAAAGTTGATTAAAATAGAATTTAATCAAATGCACCAAGTCTATGATTATATAAACACGAATCTGTAACTGGACATGGTTTTTTAAAATTATAATTTTTTTTTTAAATATAACTTTTGTGCAATTAGATAATTCAATATTAATGTGTTGTAATTTTTGTAGTTAATTTAATTCTGGTAACCCAAGTTAGTGTCGAGTGTCAGAGTAAAAATTAAAGGAATTTTTAGATCGCGTGTGCATACAATTAAAGTATAATTTAAGAACAAATT
>JAUIRJ010000180.1:0-37833 GCA_030555515.1 Acutogordius australiensis | reverse complement strand
CAGGGACGTATTGAGGGGGGGGTAAGGGGGGTGGGGGTATGCTCCCCCTTAGAAATAGTTTTTAAAATTTTTTTGTGCAGATTAACGCTATTTATATATTACACATAAATCGGGATATATATACGTTAAATAAATATTATTTTGCAATTTTACTGTTTTATAAAATATATTGTACGATTTTAATATTATAGTTTAGTTTAATAATTTTTAAAAATTTAACAATATTAACTTATTTGTTATAATAAATTTAAAGTGTATTTTAGAAATAACTATAATAATAATAATTGTTAAGTATAAATTTAATATCAATTTTTATATTTAATATCATCTAATGTTTTTTTTATCTTATTTTAAATATTATTTTGCAATTTTACTGTTTTATAAAATATATTGTACGATTTTAATATTATGATTTAAGTTTAATAATTTTAAAAATTTAACAATATTAAATTATTTGTTATAATAAATTTAAAGTGTAATTTAGAAATAACTAAAATAATAATAAATGTTATGTATAATAAATTTAATTTCAATTTTTAAAATTTAATATCACCTGATTTTTTTGTGTCTGATTTTTAAATGAATGGTAAACAGAACAAAATTTTTGATTATTTTCACAGAAAAACTAGAGAAAATGAGATTTCAAGAAAAAAAAGTATAGTTTATTATTATTTAATTTTACAATTAAATATATGTAATAAAACCTTTGCCAATAGGTCGATCAAAAACAATTAAATTTCAACTGTTTTGTAAAGGTTTTTGACATAAACACTAAAATTCAACACCAAGTATTCTAATACAATTCATTTTAATTTTTTTATACTTTTATTTAAAAACAAAATAATCAAAATCTTTAATTTTATTATTATTGTATCTTTTAGTCACAAACTATTCTCACACAATTAATAATAAAATTTACTCAGAAGACTGGTGATTTTGATAAAGAACAATTAATAATAAAATCTACTCAGAAGACTGGTGATTCTGATAAAGAGTAAAATTTTATTAAGTTATTTTTCTTTTTGACATAAATACTAAAATTCAACACCAGGTATTCTAATACAATTCATTTTAATTTTTTTATACTTTTAATTAAAAACAAAATAGTCAAAATCTTTAATTTTAGAATTTATTATTGTATCTTTTAGTACCTTTTTTATTATTTTTATTATTTGGAGAGTGAAATATTGATATGGAAATCATACTGGGAGGGTAAATCCATTTCTGATGACCTGTCAATATCTCAATTAATTACCACCACAACCATCCTTCCTAATATAAAACGGGCTCTTCTCATTGCTCTGTCATTACCCGTTACAACCTGTACAATTGAACGAAGCTTCAGCACTATGAAGCGGATCAAAACATATTTAAGATCTCAAATGAGCGATGATCGATTGTCATCTTTGTGTTTGCTTGCCATACATAAGGACATAATTGATAACATCAATTGATCGATCAAACCTTAGAGTGGTTTTCAAGGGATCCTCGAAGAATATCAATTTCTTAAATATTTTTGTTTTCTTTAGACAATTTTTAATAAATTATCTCAGAATTATATTAATTGAATTATTATTCGATATAACTAAATATCTTATGTATTATCATTCATTAAGCAACGATGTAATATATTAACTTTTTCCCAAAATTTCTTGCCCCCCCCCTTAGAAAAGGTTCTACATACGTGCCTGTAAGGGACTCTCCTTTGAGATTCAGAACAGGCACTTGATTTAAAATTATTTATATAAAAAATATTATAGGGTTCAAAACCAAAAAATTAGGTAAAATAAAAAAATATTTATCTAAAATAGACAAATAGTCACTAATCTGCCATACCTTTTTCTTGCTCATACCCTTTTTCATTTTAATATTTCCTTTTTTTTCGATTTTAAATTAATGAAACAAAAAACTCTTTTTATTGAAAACAATATATAAAAATAATAAGGGCAAGAAATATGAGATGAGGAAAAATAATGTCCTGCCCGGCTTCGGTTTTTTTTAAGATAATTTTTTTGCTAATTAAAATCTAAATTTGTTCCAATTGGAATTGAACTGAAAACCATACATATCTAAAAAAGTTGTAATTTATTTATTAAATAAATATTTTTACACTTTAGTTTATGAGTCAGCTCGCAAAAAAGTTATATCTTGGCATTAACGCGACACTATTGTATAAAAAGCAGAGAAAACGGAATTTAAAAAAGGTAGCAGTATTATGATTTTTTAACCCAATTTGAAAAAACAAATATACCTATTTTATATTTTTCCTCTTCTAAAAACCCAACAAATAAAGTAAAAATCTACTTTTTTAAAAATATAAATATCACATACGTATTTATGGCATTTTCGTCAAATCCAACTAATGGGTAAGAAACGCTGTTCGGAACGTACACGGTTACCATATGATTGCCCAGCTCTTGTTTTAAAATCTAAATAATATATTCTCTTTTAAGTTTAAAATTGATATTTTGAGGTTGCAAGACACTGAGTTGATCGCAGAATATTTTTCATGTTTTTTTCATAAAAAAATTTATCCATTTACATCAATATACCCAACTAGGCCGTGTATTTTGAAATATGAAGTTTATTTTGTCATGCTACTAGTAAAATATCAAGAGGCGTATGATTCGTAATATAAGAAAAAAAAATATTACTTTAATTATTTTGGTAAATCCAGGTTTATCCACTAGGCCAGGCACCACCCATTCCACGTTAATTCCATCAAAATTATATCTGGTGATCAATGTGAAACAACTTTGGGCGAACCGAAGGATAGTTGTGTCATTTAGCAAACTACTATATATATTATAGTTTAAAAGCAGAAAATTTATTGAGATTAATTCATTACAAATGTAGGATTATATAATGGAAATAAATTAAAGTTAAACCTCCATGTCCATACTTCACCGGAAACGCTAATAATAATTTTTAATCGAGGATACCGTACTTTAAGTTGTTGAAGCTTTATCCTATCACCTTTAGTAACATTTACATATCTCAATAACATCAAAAATTACATTAAATAAAAAATTTTATCAATGTTTAAAAAAAACCCTTTAAAAATATATATACCTGGTTATCTATAATGAAGTACTTCTTGACTCATAGCAAAAGTAAATGCACAAAAAAAATCGACTTTTTATGTTTGAGATTTTTAACAATTTTTGATCCGATTTAGAAACTTATAAAAGATATAAAACTATTAAGCGTGGTGACTAACCTTCATAAAGAAGCTTGAGTCTAGCATCAGATCCAATGTCAACGTGGGAGTATACCAAGTGAGTCATGAGACTTCCGTTGATAGAGCTGATGTCAAATCTCGAATCACGATCATCGCTTTTATATACCCCTACTACGATGCTATGCACGTGTCCGACTATAATTTATAAGCCTTATTACCAATTCTAATAAGTTTTAAAATGGGCGCATCATAAACTATATTTTTTGTAAATTATGTATCTAAAAATTTATAAATTTAATCTTTTTTTAATGCCAGCAAAATCTTGCTTATAACGCAGGTCAACAAATTTTTGAGACTATAAGCTAACTACGGAGATCAAACCTGCCATCTTAGCGATTAGTTTAGCGTTATTTCTAATCAAACTTAGTTAGTCAGCTATAAACATTGAAAATTTAAAAAAAATGCCAAAAACAAAAAAGATCAAAAACAAAAATAAATTGAATTTTTTTTTTGCATATTCACAACAGCTAAACTATTAAATTCAAACTTTAAATAATATTTTTATTAAAAACTAATATATTGAGTCGTATTTAAGTTTAAACGCGAAATATTTTGAATTATGTAAATGCTGAAGTAAGAGCGTGCGTGATATACTAAAAAAATTTATTTCTCATTATTTGAGATGATAAATATAAGTTACAAGGGATTTTTATATGAAAAAAATCTTAAATTTTTTCTTATTAGGGTATTCTAGATCTGTCAATTCGGTCAATATGGACGGATGTAAGGAGCCGAAGTCTGAAAAAACTAAGAAAAACAAAATATATATAAGATAAGGCCATCATGGTGATATATTCTTTTATGTTATAACATTCACTCATAGGCCATTAATATTTGTTGGCCTGTGTAATCAAAATGCTCAATGTTTTGTGAAAATAACTATAAACGCAAAACAAAATTTTAAAATACAAAAAAACCCATAAGACACGCCTCAAAATAGATGCAATTCTATTCCATTTTATCGTAGAGTACCGCCGTGCCATGTGTAATGGGGCGGCAAACGTTTAAGTCCCAAAAACTGACTGTTGAAAAAACATATCTCAAAAATGTTTTGGACTTTTGGGTTTTAACCATAGATATATTAAATTTTAAACCTTTCTAGAATTTTGAAATATTCTTAAAGAAATAAACAAAAGTTAAATAGCTTCCCTGTAGCGAGCCCACCAAAAGAATCGAAAAAACATACGTTTTTTATTTTAATCGATAAAACTTATTTATTCTAAAACTCTTAAACATTTTAAAATTGTTAAAAGAAGCAGCCTTCACCGGGACAGGGTAGATGTCTGTCCAACCTGACTAGCACTCCCAATTTTGATTATTATTTATAGATATATAAAAAAGAGGACATGTTAAAAGTGCCCCCGGTATTTTTGTTAAACTTGGCAAATTTTTATGCCTAGCAACAGAACAGTAAAAATTAACTTGCCAAAGCAATTGTGTTTTGAAATTTGCCCCCCCCCCCCCACCCCTATTACAATTCCTAATTGCTCTGACAGGAACACTAGATAAAAAGGAAAAAGCTTAAAAGTATACAACTTTTAAATTTTGTGCCATATAATAGATATACCTAAATTGAGTACCACTAGCGCGGTCATGCAATATAAACCTATGGAAAATGTGGTCATCAGTTTAAGATTTAATAGGGTAAATGTAAAAAAGGGGATTTATAATTATAAATGTTATATATTAAATTAAAAAAATGAATAATAACAGGTATGGTAAAAATATAATCGCTATCCAAAAATTAGTTGGCGAGGTTTTAATTTGAACAACTTATGGAATTAGAGGCGATTATATGCAAAATTCCATAAAATTGGCACTACACCGTCGGGGGTATTAATCAATGAGCATGCACAACAACCAAATACAGCCCTAAATTTTATGTTAAATCTCGATGGATGCACCTGGGCACACCAAGTGTTATAAAACCAATTACCTTCCAAATTAACAAAAAAAATATGATCAATAACAACATTAAAGTGGTAATAAATTAAATCATGGATTTCATAAATTACCCCTGTTTAATTCTTACAAATACCGATAATTGGCTCTCATAAAAAACTCATTTTCCGTTATTGGCATCTTTTTTATTTTAACATGTGGCATTTAAAATAGCAAGTGTGGTGAGCCTCCTTAGGTTTGAATGACTGAGTACAACTTCCTCAGGGCTCCGTAAATCAAATCATTTGTTTAAGTTACACGTCGTATCTATTATTGGATCCTCGAAAAATGATAAAGTAGGTAAATGCCCTAATTACTATAAAACTATAATAAATACCTTTTTAATGACCAAACATTTGGCAGCAGATTTTCTAGATTTTTCCTTGTAATGATCGAAGTGGTTAAGGAGCGCGAGTTTGACTTAAGTTATACATATTGACATATATTAAGTTTCGGTCGAGATAATGATAACCTATACGATTCCAAAGAGACTCGTTTCCTCTCTATATTTGTACTTTTTTTCCAACACGTCCAGATTTCATTTAAAAATTGCGACTTATCATTGACCACAGTGCTAACCACATTTATGTGGCCAGTGTTATGAGTTAACTACATATTTCAAACCTGCCATCTTAGGGATTTTCAAATCCGTTTACCATTTTTTCCAATCAAACTTAGTTAGTTATCTATAAACATTGAAAACTTTAGAAAAAAAAGGTCAAAAAAACAAAAAAGATTCAAAAACAAAAATAAATTGATTTTTTTTTTGCATAATCACAACTGCTGATCTGTTAAATTCAAAAAATGATATTTTTATTAACCGATTATAACGTGTCGTATTTAAGTTTAGACGCGAAATATTTTGTATTTTAGGAATTTGGTCAAAAAGGGCCATTTTTTGTTATGGACGGATCTAAGGAGCCGAAGGCGGAAGAAACTAAGAAAAACGGATAATAAATGACATAAAGGCTATCATGGGAATGCATACTTTTATGTTTTCATAAACTTATTTTTTGTGAAATTTATAAATGTTGACCAAGTGGCCATCGACTACTATAATTGTTCATAATCACAAAAAATAGATCATGATCACAATAAATTGATTACGATTACAATTAAATGATCAAAAGGAAATTCCATGATAAAAATCACTGTGTTATGTGGCCATCATTAATTAATTGTGGGATCCATTTTTATGATAAATATCAAAATATAGTGGTCGATGGCCATATTTATGTGACTATTGACCATATTTTTACTAACATTGGCCACATAAATGTGGTACGTATATTTAAAAATAGACACAATTTAAATTTAAATGAGTTTTGCCCTGTATATTAAGTTAACGTCCGAATTCAAATTTAAATTTTTTTAGATGACTAGACTAAACTATAAAAAATTGTTTTATTTTTTTTTCTTAAGTTTGGAAATTTTATTTAAATAATATTTTTGCCAAAACTGGATGGGTAGATCAAAAATAAGAATTGCAACATAAAATGTGAAACAGCACAATTTTTTGCAAGTCATTAATATGGCCGAATTTTACATTTTTACAAATCTAAAAATTAACGCAAATTCTAACGGAAGTTTAAGTTGATTTTTAAAAAACGATAATCTGGGTGGTAAATAATACATAAGGTACATATAACCTTATGTGAAATTTTCCGTCAATATGTGTTATCCTCGATTTCAAAAAATTTGAAACTTAAATAAACACATTAATAAATTATTATTTGGTTAGTTAAACTAAAGGAAATGTAAACGGTGCCTTCAAAATATTTTAATATACTTAGATTGCCAATCTTGTAAATAAACCCTAAATACTATTTTTCGAAATATAAACATAATTAAAGGATGCATTTTTTGTTTCCAATAATAGCATATGATGAACACATTCTTTATAACTCTTAAAATTATCAAAAAAACTTTTTAAGAAGCATGGGTAGTTAAGCATAACATCCGAAATATATTATTTATTTTTTAAATAATTTATAAACACCATCAGTATATGTCACAAATAATCTTATTTTATTTTATCAAGTACATTCTTTCGCATTTCGGTGTTTTGAAACAACGCCCTGATAAGTGATCTTAATTCGTCAGCTGAAAATTGACCAATCGGTGGCTTTCGCGTGTTTGGCGCTGTCTTGTTTGCTCTAAACCAATCATCTGCAATTTCCACCATAGGGCTCGTAAGGATTTCAATTAAGCCAATAAACTTCGGTAAGGAAGAAACATACTGTCCGTATTTAGCAATGGTCCTGCTAAATAAAATGCTTGATGGTTCGCCATTTTCTAGCGGCTATAATTAATGAGTTAAATAAGGTAAAGTATTGATAACAACAATACAAATACAAATAAGATTAGCATTAATTTTGAAAAAAAATAAAACCTTTTCTTCCGTTTCTTGATGGGCAAATAGATCTGGAATTAGGTCCTGTATCAAAACAGTTGTGAAATGAGAAGCAAACGCATCGCAGCAATCGGAAGTTATATCCTCCATTTTTAAAACAGTAAAAATAATTTGTTCAAATAGCAAATCCATCAGCAATCCTAAAGACCTCTGCCAAATACCTCTGGGTAAATTCGCAGCAAACACCTAAAAGCGCGTAAAAGCAGTATTATTATTATTTTCAAATCCGATAGCTATGCATTAGAGCTTATCACCGGGCCCCGTAGGCCAGCCCAAAACTTCACAATTATACTATTGATATAATGCTATATGTAAAATTCATATAATATTACATTATGTTTTTTTAATTTTCCTTTTTTGATTTAAATAATCTGAGCCGGACAAAAGAAAAATTTGGAAAATAACCTATGCGCCGGGCCAGCATAATATATATTTAAACTCAGCTGATGGACCTCATAAAAGTATTTATCAATTTAAAGAAGCAGGAAAACATATGTTGGGCTTTTTTGTAGATTAAGTTAACAAAATAGATAATGAGAGAACCCTATTTCCTTTCCAACATTAAAAAAAATAATAAAGAAGTTTTAATATTATGGTAAGATTGCCTTACATTTTGAATTTTAGGATATGTTTTTTGTGATTGAGGTAGATTTGAAGAAATATTATAAAAATGCTTAAAAAATATAAAAAATGAATGGCCATAGGCTAGAGCTATTCAAGTTAAACTTCCCAATTTTTGCTTCCTTCTCATTTTTAAAAAAAAGTGGAAAGTATATATTTAAATTTTTTTGCTACCAAATTATTTATTTATAAATAGCAAATTAAGAAGGCAAACCTTTTTAAGATTTTTAAGGTGCAATGAACATTTTCGGAAGGATTTGTCATTATGCACGAAATAAGTTTCTCCTTCGGTGGCAGGTATTTCAAAATATTCTATTTTTTAACAAATATTTATCAAAATAAATTATTACATTATTGTAATTACCTTATGAATTACTAAAAATCTTACCACTTTTGAAAATCTAGGAAGCTTTCGTTATTTTTGGAGTTTAAGTTTTATCGTATGGTAAAAAAAACGTATTCATAAATAACTCTGTCATTTTACATTAGTTTGAAATTGTTGTTAATAATAAGGAAAATGTTCTAAATTTTATGTTGCCGCTTGTATTTTTACATTCACTCTTTTTTGACAAAATTAACAATGAAAATCTATAAAACCAATTAACATAAAAAAAAAAAAATTGTTGAACAATTTTATGTTTGAGTTCGAACAATTTACCACACCATAAAGGGCCAAAATGATGCAAAAAATTGTATTTTGTGATTATAAGTACACATTTACAAGTTTGGCCGACCACTATATTAAAATAGAAGAATGTAAACAACTTGGATAATTAAAAAAAAAAGTACAAGAGGACACATGTCTATAAGCAATATCTTATAGGTATTTTCGACCAAATGTTTAGATTTATTTGTGCTGACTGCTATAAGCTGCCTGCTTAATCTAAAGATAAAATTCCAACTGAACTTATCTTTGATATACTCACTAAAATTAAAAGTTTTTTAATAAAAACAATTAGATAAGGGGAAAAAGATTTACAAGAGCGTGGTTTATCCAGCTCCCACTCCGATAATACTCTTAATTTATCGAATGCGAAATCAGCTTGCAAAACTCCCCTGTGCTTCTATTCTGCATGCCAATAAAATCCTATTTAAGGTCAAGGGTAAGGGGTAAACTGTAAAAATTTTATATCCCAAACTTAAAAAATTATATTTAAAAGATTGTGTATACTACCTTGGATGTAATCCTTAATCGTTTTTGCTTGGACGCCTTTTAGTTGGGATGTGTAGAAGAAATTACAACCATTTGCCATTAATTTATAAACAGAGGACGCAATTTCTAAAAGAGGATTTCTCATATCTTCTATCGGCATGGCTGAAGATGTGGGTTTTGAGAGTAGCGAACTTTCAAGCAACATTATGCGATAGGCAAGGTACAAGCAATCGTTTAGATATATTACTATATAAAGGATGCACAAAAAAATAAATTTGAAATTACAACATATCATAAAATTTGTTTAATCGTAATTTGTGCCTTTAAATATGTCGTATTTTACTTCATAAAAACATTTTTTACTGAACTTATAAATACTAAATTTTTTGAATTTAATAAATTTATATTTATTATACTTTCAGCACATAGAATTAATTGAAAATTCTAAAATGCATCATGAAATTCAAAAAATTTTGCACAATTTTACCAAAAAATAACAGTGGACAACAAAAAAACAACATAAACGATTTTTGAGGGTTTTGTAAAGAATTTTCTTGCGATAACGATCCCGGGTTTAGTTTTTTTTCCAATGCCTCCAATTTTTTTTAAACCGCGTCCAAAGTTCAGAAAAAAATTCACAAAATTTCTTTTACTATTAATTCTACAAAAAATCTATTGGCATATTCAGATTCCTTATAAAAAACATATCTAAAAAGGTTATTACATAAAATTTTTAGCAATTAACTTTCAAGTTATTTAGGATCAAAAACGGAGTTTATGACGAAAACCACTAATTTTACAAAAATAAAAAAATAAAAAAAATTAAATATTTAAAAAAAATTTAAACCCCTTACGTTAATAATGAATGTTTTTGTTATCTAAATATATTTTTAAACTTTTGTTACTACCCATAGGTTTTATGATATAGAAGCCCAAAATACCCCAAAAATTGAAAAATCTCAACTTTGACACCGAATAACTAAAAATCTGAGGCATTGGCTAAAATTCTGATTTCATATTGATCAGCGCCAAAAACTTGACCAAAAACCATAGTTGCCATAAATGATGCTTAGGGTCGTCCAAATTTTGTTGTCCAGTGTAATCTTAATGAAAAAATCTGATTCGCAAAGTATATTTTTTGCCTTTTTTAAAACTCTGTGAATAACACTGAATGAGAAAAACGGCAGGATCACAACTTATTATTAAATTATCCTGTTTGAAATTATTGGTCCGTGCATATAAAAATATTTAAAATAAGACATAAATTAGAAGTTTGGAGTGAATTCCAACTATTTCAAAAGGGAAAAGATAACATAATTGTTTTAAAAAGAATGACTTGAGTATAAGGGCACATCGAGCATTTTTAAAATGGTATCAGGATCGCCATGAATCTTGGCATTATTGGTTGGATCAGCTAGAGCTAAGAAAATTTCGATAGCATCATTCAGTGTTTTTTGATTTTGGCGAACATATTCGGACCGAAACAAAGGTGTTAAGTCATCCTTTTTGTCCATTTTTTCGCCAAGTTTTTGAAGCGTTTGTAAATCTTGGTCCCTTAAGTCGAATGCTAAATCATTGAGTAATTGGCAAAATTGCTGGATATTGGTGCTAAAAAATTCACCGTATAATTTACACAATTAAAATAAAAATAGTTTTTTTTATAGAAAGGCATAAGAACTACACATCTTTACATCTTTTTTTTTAATATTTTGCCTACCCTTAAGTCTTTAATAAAATACAGGTAGAAAAAAAAATTATAAAATATAAACAAGTTCCTAGTGAAAGCAGATATAAAAAGTTAACCTTATTTGACAGTCTGGATAAGTGAAAGGACTGGTTCCTAAAAACTCTTTAATATGAAAATCTTCTAACAGTTCACGATATTTAGATAAGGAATTGGCTTTGCTTAATTTATCAGAGATGGCTGACGTTGAAGAGGTTTGTTTAGAATCTATTATGAGAGTAAATACATATCACTATAGCAAATATATTGAAATGTTGCTTCTAATGCAATTTTTAAATATGGAATTCGTAATTTATTGGAACAAAAAATATTTAACCTTTAACTGAAGATATGGTTTTAAGGTTGCCCCAATAATTTTGAAAGTTAATAACACTCCGAACAGCGTTAAGATGTTTGGCAAAATAAACTTGCAAAAAAGCATCAAAATACTTTAGCTGAATTATTGTAGCAAAATTATCAATATTTTTTCCAGAATTAACACCATTAGCTGATTTTAATAAATAGGGCGCTTGAGGATATTTCAACCGGAGATCTTCAATAAATCGTATACAAGCTTTTACACTTTCTTGAAATTCACTGTATCCCTGTAAAAATTAATATCTTATTTATATGATGTATTATTAAAAAAAAATTGCAAAAAAAAAAATCGTCATGTTTAAAAAGATTTTCATATTTTAATATATAGTTATAGGACATTTAAAAAAGGCAAATTTAAGTTGTGATGTGCATTTAAAGAATGCAGCAGTAGGTTTAATTGGTAATAGATAGGCGACCGCCCATGAATATTATAAAATAGTAATACTTAAAAACCTAAGTCGCCGGTGTACCTTAAATCTCATTTAATCCTGCAAAGCAAAAATCTTAATAAAAGAAGATGCATAACAAGTATTTCTTCCCAAAGAGGAGAAGGTGTGGAGAATTAATGTAAGAACTATTTAAAAGCGCTAAAAAATTATTAAATTTTAATTACTTACTTCGAAACTATTGGGTATGTTGTGATCTAGCCATGATTCAAATATGAGTGATTCAATTTCATTTAGAAGGGTGGGCGAGCCCTCTAGCAAAGACGGTCGTTTATAGATATCGGCCGAAATTTCATCGTTATTATCAAATAGGCTAAGGCAAAAAAAACATTGTATAGTAATCTGGAAGAACAAAATATTAAATGAAAGCAGCTCAATTGCTTGATAGTAAGAGCCTCCTCAAATGACACTGGACAACAAACATTTAGAAGACAAAAATCTAGATAATTTTGTAAAGAATTTTTGTAATTACAATATCTGGTTTAGTTTTTTAAATGCGTTTATATTTTTGTGTAGGTTCAAAAGCTAAGAATGATTCGTTGCAAATGGTCTATAAATATCATTGGCAGCAATTTACTTGCAATATATATTGGGTCAAAGAATAATTTTATTAAACCACTATAATAGACAATATAAGAAAAATATAAATTCAAAAAAATTGGAATGTTCTACTATAATAAAAGAAGCGTGTATTCATTTTTATTTTTGAGTCTTAAAATATAATACCTTAATCACTACCAAAAAAACTTACTTTATTTTTCGACAATATCTAAATAGCATCAAATTCTAATTTTTTATTCATAATCCTCATAAAACTTGATAACAAGTTGTTTAACATAAATGTCAAAAATTTCGTTTCATAGAAGTCTTAAATAACATTTGTATATTTTGGGAAAATTTAAATTAAAAAAAGAACTAGCCAATAAATTTTATTTTAAAAAACCAATAAGTGGGTATTAAGATTCAATTTCATATGAAAAAATTTACGAACTATTGATATTAATAAACATAGATGGGAAAGTTAATTTGTTTGACTATACTGTATTGTATTAAGACCAATTTTATTTTTCAAAAAATTCAGTGTAAAAACACATGATTTTTTATAGGCATTCTGCAATTTTGCCTTGACCCCATTTTTAAAATGCGTTAATGCGCGTTTTAATAGATAGCAAATTCCATTGTTTTAAATTTAAAAAAAAAACAATAAAAAATTAAAATATTGCCATCATGGCTAAATGTTAGTTAATTTAACATTAAAACTTGCACACACCATAATTTAAATTTTACAAGCTGAGAGGATATTTTGCATATACAAAAAATTATTGATATCATCAGGTCATTATTAAAAATTATAATAATAACTTTAAAAAAAATAAGCTAATGCCTTGGTAGATCAAAATTTTTATGTATATACCCCTAAAAAATTGAATAAATAAAATAGAATTAATAAAATTTAATGAATCCATGAGATACAAATATTTAGTTTATTATTACTGTCATGAAAATTTAAATAAAACTAATATCCCTTAGGTCTTCATTAAAGAAAAATAAAATAAATGGTAATGGAGTAATTATAAATATTAGCTTTAATAAAAACATTTTAGAAATAGCTAATAAAACTTTTGTTTAATTTCTCCATAGTACTAATCATATATCATCTTTATATGACAGTGAAAAAAGTTAGACTATTTTGGGTCAACAAATTTTTTATAGATCATAACAACTCCAAATGCAATTTTATATATCTTAATAAAATTAACTGATATTATAAATGGCAAAAATAAACTTAATAAAGGTCATAATAATAAAAGAAATAACCAGATTTAAAAAAAAACACTTGTATAATGTCAAAAATATCACTACCTTTTTTGGTCATAATTTGACAGATTTTTGTGCTTAGATGCAATGTAATCATCAAAGGTTGGAACTGGCCATTTATTCTTATGGCTAAGGTAATGTTTTAGCATCTCATCGAAGCTACATATCATAATATTTTTATTTGCAACATTCTTTCCATGTTCACCATCAAAATTTCTCTCAATAAAACTTATTAAATATGATAGCCCTTTAATAAATTGTGTAGTTTCTTGGAGTTTTAAATTTGGTTTGAGATCAGCTTTATTGCTTATAGAAAAACCACCTTCATATTCAAGCACAAATGTGACTTCAAATGCCTTTGTATTTTCAAATTCCTAATTAAAAAATATCAACATATTGAGTAAATTTACACATATTTTTTATTTAATTGTTTGTTAGTATGTTTATACAAAATTTTTATAATAAAAATTGATACCGCAGACTCAATTGGAGAAATAGTAATTTCTTTACTTTCACAATATTTTTTTAATTTAGGAATGTTTACATAACACATATTAAGATAAGATTGGAAGATTTTGGATAATTGTTTGCAGAAAGACTTAATTGGCATAATGTCAAAAATTGAATCAGTTGGATTGTCTAAACAAAGTACATTAAGGTTATATAAAACATATTAAAGTGAATTAAATTATAATCAACCATAATTAAAGATATTTGAATAAATATAGATAATATCTAAATATATTGCCAAATGATATATTTCCATGCCTAGCACATCCAACCTAGATTTAATTAATAATTGTCTTGTATATTCTTTATCAATAATGTCTAAAATTAAAAATTTATAAAATCACCAATTTTTTTATTCCAAAACGAAACTAAATTTTGGTAAAAATCTTGAATAAGCAATTTGTAATATCTGTTTATGTCATCAAACTTTTCTTGATTAATTACAATTATCTTATTTATTTTGTATATACACAAAACAAATTCAAAAAAGTAAAAAATAGCCAAAGAGTTTCTGGCTGCCAAATGGTCTAGGATTTTTTGCAAATAACTTATATGATATACAATATATATATGAAGCATTTGATCTTGATTTTTAAGTTCAAGCTCATCATAAATTTTTATCAATTGATCCAATTTGGTCTTTTTGCCTTGCAATTCAATTTTCAACTAAAAAAACATTTGCCAATAATAAATAAAAAAGACAAAAAATGCTAATGTACTTGCTCTAAATGTGCTTCCTCAATTTTTACATTATTTACTTTATCCTCCAATTTATTTATCAATTTATTTGTTTCACATGATTTTTGATAAAAGCTATCAAAATCTTTTATTGTTTCACGCTTTTCATCTAGCTCCCGCAATGATAATAAATATTTTTCACGATATTCATCGGCGAGTTTTATTAAGTCTTGGTAATCTGGGGTTGGCATGTGGTGATCAGATGGGACCATACCACAAAGAGTTTTAAGGCAATAATTATAATTTGGTTTTTTTAAATATTAAAAATACCTCTATAATGCGTTTTAAATAATAAAAAACAAAAAGGCAATTTTATTTAAATTAATTATGTGCTATCACGCCTTACAAGATAGGCTGCGATTAATGCAAAAATGCACTTACCTAACATACTAATATTGCACCTATCCGTTATGTTTAAGTTAGATGTAATAGTTTAAGGTTAAGGTAGAGATAATAAAATGTTAGGCTCAGGTTATTATTTAGGGTTAGGTTTAAGTCTTATTTGAGTTTGGTCGCAAAATATTTTGTATTATCTAGCTCATTTAAGACCTTAATATACTCATATATTTTTTTCTCATTATTTGAGATAATAAATATAAACAAGGAATTTTTATATGAAAAAAAGATTCTAAAATTTTATATTTTCAGGATATTATCGAGGTCAAAATCTGTTAAAAAAGCTAAAGGGGCGGATTTAATTAGCCAAAGGCAAAGAAAAATAAGAAAAACTAAAATTATATATGAGAATAGGCCATCAAGAAAAAGCATTTTATTTTACTTAGGGCACGTGCAAAGTGAGTTTTTATTTTCATGAAATTTTCAAAATATTTATTTTGAAATAAAACGCAAATTTAAAAAAATTGACAAATTTGGTATATGCGCATAAAATGCTTTTTTCTGAAATAAATTTTTTTTTAAAATTTTGAAAAAAAATAAAATTTTTAAAAATTTTTAGAATTTTCAAAATTTCACGAAAATAAAAACTCACTTTTACGTGCCCTTACATGGATATTTGTTGACCTATGTAATATAAATTGTAAAACGAATTAATCATACAGGCATGTAAACACATGAGGCGGTTGTAAAATTGCGAAGCCTAATACCAATAAATTGTAAAAAAAAATGAACGATTTATACAAAAATAAGACTTTTTTTACACGGGAAATCTTAAAGTTAAACAAATGCGTTTAATTTTCTTTCTTCAAAATTATTTTTTTAATAGTCGCATCTTTCATAAATCTAATAAGTTGCACAAATTATAAAATTTTATTTTTAGTTGCAGCTAAGAGCTACAATATTCCAAAACATATTAAAAATTGAAAAAATATATGAAAAAAAATTAAATAGGGTAAAATTTTTTCTAATATTTTTAAAAAGTTGGCAATTTATTTGGTAAAAAAATTAAATATTTTTTATGCTATATTAAAAACAAAATAGTTTGTTTAATGTTTGTAAATTATCTTAACTTGGTTTGTTTTAGCATTTTTAAGGCTTTTATAACAATTGGCAAAATAGGAATTTTTAAACATTATTTTTTTACTGTTATAAAAATTTGAATTAAAAAAATAATTTTTTTACCAATGTTAAGTCAAGATGTACGCAAACTATAAAAAATTAACATTTTAGCTCTTAATTGTTTCACTGTTTAAAAATTAGCTAATAACATAAGACCGTAAGGTTATTTAATGCATTTAACGGTGTATAAAGTAACCGTTAATTTAAATTAATAATAATCATTAATCATAGTTAAACATTTCAATATGCCAGCTTTATAGCTATAAAATTTGCTTATATATTGTAAAAAAAGGTGCTTTATAAAATTTCAATTAACTAGGTATTTTGTTTGGCACAAAGCAAAGTTTAAAAAATTGGAGTTTTGCATATTTATATTTCACATTAAATCTTTTTTATATAGATAGATATTAATATAATTTCATATTAGTGTTATTGTTATCAAGTAATTAGGAAGAAAATAATAAATTTGCTACTATTCATATACAATTAGCCCACGGTTGGGAACGTGATAATTGGTAGATGATGTGGATAGTGGGCGTTGAGCTTCCCTCAATATATAACCCTTCTCAAGATTTTCCTATTTATTTATACTTCACATTCATGTTTTTAATTTATTAGTTTAAAATTAAAATTTTATAGGAAATACATGTTCTTTTAAAAATACAAATAATCAGGGGCGTATTTAGGGGTTGTCAAATGGGGGCAATTGCCCCCCTTTAAAAATTTTTGTTAATTTGTATGATGTATTTTGCGGTTGAATTTATTTATTAAACATATAAAAGGGAATAAAAATTAATAAAATTGCTTTTTTTTGGAAAATATACAGCCTTAAAAATTAATATTGCAAATTAAATATCAACATTAAAATTAAATTTGTAGTTCTTTTCTTCCAAATAAATTTCTTGCCAGCTAAATTTAAAAAAAAATCTATTAGCATATTTAGATTCCTTAAAATAATTGGTGTAAAAAAGCTAATTTCGAATATTAGCGATATAATCAAAAAATAATATGACAAAAAACTAATTTTACACAAACGGAAAAAAGGATATCAAACTTTCTAAAAAAATTTAGACGCTTTACATTATTAATGAATATTTTTTTTATGCAAATGTATTTTTAACTTTCATTTCTAACTTTAGATTATAATAGAAAAGCTCAACCCTGAAATTTCACTTTCGACATTTAAAAACTAATAACCTAAGGCATTGGGTAAAATTTTGATTTAATAATCGTATTCAGCACCAAACCCTTGAGAATTATAGATGCAGTAAATGATGCTTAAGCTCGTTCAAATGTTGTCCGGTGTAAATGGCGCTTCCGCTAAGGCAATAATGCCAAATTTCATTTGATACAGGTGCTATCATACTCAATTTTTGGTAAAAAGGAAAATAATTAGACATGGTACAGAAATTAATAAAAGATTAGTAAATTTGTTTTATATAAATTTTAAAAATTATTAAAAAATCGCAACAAGCGCATTAATGGTTTCCCGAAATGTGGTAGACATTTTTTATCATAAAAAAATTATAATAATAATTTTTCAATGTATTAATATCGCTCACAAACATGAGTTTTGAAATGGGACATAAAAAATAATGTCAAAAGTTTAAATATAATGTTAAAATTTTTCAAAAGTGATTTGAACAACACATAATACCTAAAATAAAAATTAATGCAATTTTAACTATTAACTATTACGCTCAAAAATGTGTAGATCAACTATCACCAAAATTTGATAAGTTTTATGGTTAATTTCCTATCCATGATATATTCACTGTAGACGAATTTTCATAAATTGAGGGCATATATTACAAAGTTTTTGAAAGAGTTGTTAAATATAAAATTTAGGTAAAATGGGAGACCGACGTATAATTGACACAGGACATCGTACAAAATGTAATATCTTTCTAATATAATTCCGTCGTTGTACTTGAATTTGATCCACTTGATACCCACCACCAGGGGAACGAGCGTAAAAAGGCTGAGAAGGAAATATAATTGCAGAAAGCGAATGTATCCTTTACTGTCGCGAATTTGCAACCTGTGATGTCCTTTCTTGGAAAAGCCAAATGTGCGCGTCGACGCGAGAATGCATGAAGCCATGATTCGATCTACCGTAATGAAACAACCTGCCGTAAATGAGCAACTTTGTTGATTAACACCCATTCGTTGTTTATGCTTATTTCTTCTCCGACTATTGGCCATTGTGCCGTGTTTTACGAGGATGGGGAACTTAAAATATGTGGCGGCGCTTTTAACGGAGCTGAGAGTCAGGCTGGCCGTCGCTATCGTTCTAATCGATCCTCGAGTCCTTGTAGAATTTTTTAGGCAGGATTCATTTGTAAGGACCGGTGTCCACCTTATGAAAAAGAGTAAGCACACTCCGATGGCTAACGGGACAAAAATAAATGAGATGTCGCGAAAAAAATCCAGGATAAGCCAAGGGTAACCTATAACGTGATAACTTCGACGTACATGGGTGTAAAGTGTTTGGTTCAATATAGTTATGTTTGTAGTAATATGCGAATAATCTTGAACTTCTTTTGTGAAATCTTTTGACATTACAGTGTAATTGTCAAGTTGGTAAATGATTAAATCATGATGTTTTGATTGATTATATATGGTTCGATTGTAGATCTGAATAGTCATTTTAGATTTGACTAATCTGTGCTGTACCACGTCAAAATATTCTTGATTTGGCATTATAAACAAGAATAAAATGAGAAAAGTCGCAGCTGTAGCACCCAGGGCTGGTTTTATGCTTGCCGACCATGATTGGTATATGCTGAAGTAATGACAGCAGAAGTAACGGTCAAGGGCAATCCAAAAATTTTGTAGATGAATAAATACAAATACCAAAGTGGTAAACGGTATGTGAAAATGCACAAAATACTTTGAGAGTCGTAATGAAGGACTCATATTGTGGATTAGAGGCATAATTCGATCTAACAGGACGTGTGGAACATCGGGCTTGTAAAGATTAGTTAGGTGGAAGGGTAAACATTTGCACCCGGTTAGGATGATATTTAGGAAAACGAGCACAGAGTTGAGGCAAAACACGGAAGTTAGGAGGCAAAGGGAAAGCTTTGAATAGCCTGACACGTTAAATCGAAAACTCAAATTGTGAGAATGGTTCTGGCTTCCGAGATGCGAACTCGTAGTAGCTCGGGTAAGCTTTTTGGTGCACAAGTTGCTTGGGGAAACTGCCGGGTTAGAACAATTATTTTGTGGCTTAGAATTCGAATCAACAACGCCTGGACATATATTTTGTAAGGTCCCAAAGGTGGTCGAAGGAACAGAAATTTTTGTGCGAAAGCTACGAGGCCGGTATAAGTTATAGAAGGATTCCGGAGATACCTGGTTGGGCTGTTTAACAGCTGATGCAGGAAATACTTTGAAGTAGGCACATAACTGACGAAACTTTGTTTGGGGATATTTGAGTGTTCTCTGCACGAATTCTGGGATATCGCAAGAGTCCATACGAACAAGAACTCTCTGGAAGCAATAGAAAGCTACGAAATTCCCAAGTAAGCTAAAAACGGAAGAGGAAATTAGAAATATACATGTGCGGCGATGCCTAAACCAAAATCTCTGGATTTTGCCATCTAAATTATCATAAGCTGTTATTGAACCCATTTGAAACCTTTTATTTTTGGCAAAAACTTAATTTCTCATTTACGTGCTAATTAGTGAGAAACCTTGAAAAAGGGACGGAGGAGATACGCTTTGTAGATTAATGATTTTTTAATTAAAACAAATATTTACGGGTGAATGTAAGATATTTATTGCAGAACAAAATTTAATTCTATTCCAGGAAATATTTGTTGGCTGATCATTTAATTAATTAAGAAAAAATGTAATCTAATTTTGTCAGATTAATTTTAGGAAATTGTGACACTAAGTCAATAATGACTTTTTTTGGCCAAATTGATATTATTTAAATACCATTTATCAAAAGTGACCAATTTAAAAAGTTAAAACAAGGCAAAAATCTGCGCTTTATAGGTTTTTATGGTGACAGTGATTTATTCTAAAACTTGAGTTACTGAATACTAACTCATTTAATTTTTAGGCCAATAAATTAAAAATTCAACTCCAACTTAATCAGTCAGAAAAGGTCATTTAATACCAGCATTTTTTATTTTTACAAAAAATTTAGGAGGAACAAATTTGCTTATTCTCAAACATTGATCGGTTAAACTATGTGTTTTTTTTATAAATATCTTTAAATTAATTTGAAAGTTAAAAAAAATGGCATTCAAAAGGTATTTTATAGAACACTTAAAATTAGAAGAACTTGTTTAGACAAGTTTTTAAAGCTCAGTGTAAAACTAATTTTATTTTGGTAAGGGCCCGTGCAAAGTGAGTTTTTATTTTCGTAAAATTTCGAAAATTCTGAAAATTTTAAAATTTATTTTTTTTCAACATTTTTTTCAAAAATTTTTTATTTCAGAAAAAAGCATTTTATGTGCATATATTAAATTTGGCAACTTTTTAAAAATTTGCGTTTTATTACAAAATTTTTTTTTTCAAAATTTTGAAAATTTTACCAAAATAAAAACTCACTTTGCACGTGCCCTAATATAAATTACCACCATCATATTCAAAATAGCATAATTGTCCATCTAAGGCTGGTATGTATTTTGGCTTAATATTTGATATATACAGTTAAAAATCGATGCACATTTTGTTTTTCCTAATTTATATTGCATTATAGCTAGAAAGCTAGGGATAGGGCCTAACCATTTTCATAATTGTGCTCGAAACCTTCAATCAACGTCTTATTAATGAAATTAGAATGATTTGTTCCATAAATGTTGTTAAATGAGTAATCTCATGATTAAACACTATATAGATTATTTATGGAACGAGGGCAATATCCGAAATCCGGATATATTCATAAAAATCGGTAATAAATTATTCCCGGCTCACAAATTACTTCTAAAAATGCACAGGTATACCAAATAACTTGCTTGACCGTTATTTTTTTGTGTTACCAGAAAAGATGATATAAAAAATGACATTTATATCTGTGTCTTATATGAATTTACTTTTTGTCCGGCCCAAGTATTTAAAGGCTCCAGAAAAAAATAAATATATCTAGGCCCAGGAGAAAGCACCTTCTATATATGTTTAACCTTTTCTTTTTGATGCAATGCAATTTCATTATTATGGCATTTTTAATTAAAAAATCAAGGGGACCAGCTGACGAGGACGCCAAAATAAATTTATTGTGATCAATTTGGTTCTATGTTTGCTGATAAATTTTTTAAGCCTCCTATCGAGCGGCTAACCCATTCTTAATTGTTCAAAACAAACACTTCTATTTATCATTTATAGTGATTTCTTTGACTCGGTATTAAACCAAAACGCGGACATCAAGGTCTATGATTTGCTCGAAAGCAGTGTCAAACCCGAGATATTTGCCATTGTTATTAAGTTCATTTACACGTCGAGTTTTGAAATTGAGGAGAGCGTCACGCTCGAACGGTGCAAATCAGCTGCCGATTACCTGGGAATGGAAGAAATCAAATATTTGTGCGCTTGGTTATATCAATGCATGATTGGATAGGGCTTATTTTTTGAAATAATACGACGCAAACAAACATTGAAAAACGCTTTTGGGGTAAAAAACCTGTGGTTTTATAAGAACACCAAACCTTTTTCCCCCGTGGGGGGGGGGGCTGACCTAATAGGGTTTGCCTTTTAACAAGTTGGTGATTAAAAGAGATTATACGTTAATGAATAGGTTGTTTAGGCCCAAGCACCCCAAAAATGGACGGCTTTAAGATTTGTTGGCAGTGACTTATTAAAAATACTAACCAGGCTCAAAGCTTACACACAACGCAAATGCATGTGCTCAATGTCGCCCGACCTTGAAATTTTAAGGGCCGAGCCTATAGTTTAAGAAAATATTTCACATTTTTTAATAACAACACATTTTTTTCGCTACATATTGATTTATTGGATTTAAACAAAACATGGTACTTGGTTTACAGCTTGGAAAGCTTTTAATAAATACGATAAATATTAACATTTTTTATTTCTACTAAACATAATTGACAGTTATCAAACACCTTTTAAATACCCTAAAAATATTCGCTAAAAAGCCTATATTCAAACATTTAAAGCTTTAATGTTGAGTTCATTCGGGTTTTCAAAAAATTTTGAAAATCTGCAATTTCTCATGCCACAAAACACATTTTACAAAAGTCGCCAATCTTAGTACATTAAAAATACTTTTTTAAAAAATAATTTTATAACAAATTTAAAAAAAAAAATAAAATATTTTCAAAAAAAAAAATAAATGAACCTTGAACGCGCCTTAATTTAAACTAAAAATTTAAATGACTAAACAGATTTTTCATTTTCACACCATTCCTAGCTGAAAAATTTTGGCAGTGGGTTTTTAGCAGTGATTTGCCTTAAATAAAATAGATTAGTAGTTTTTTCAATTTTTGTATCAATTACGATTGATATGCAGGACGTTTTCAAAGTGAATACTTTTTTTTTATGCTAAAAACTTTATAAATTTTAACCCATATATTTTTTATTTGATAAATTTGTTAAATTTTAAGCTGTAATAACATTGCCTGACAAATTTTACAGGTATAAACTAATTAATCTTTCATCCATTTTTGAAGATTGGCAGGCCTGATTCGTGTTGTTATATGTCTCTTTGTCGCAGCTTGTTAAGCTTGAGCTAGATGGCCTGCGAGGAAAAGATTTATTCTTACTCAAAACCGCGGGTTTTACCCCAAAAGCATTTTTCAATGTTTTGTTTGCACGTCATGTTTATTTCAAAAAATAAGCCTATCAATCATGCATTAACCAACGCAAGCAGCCCACCATTCCCAGAGTAATCGGCAACTGATACCGTTTCGGCGTGACGCTCTCCTCAATTTCAAAACTCGATAGTAAATGAGCAATAACTGTAAAATCTCGGAGTTTGGCACGCGCTCAGTAATCATGTCGATTTTGGTGCGAAATACCGAGTCAAAAACTTGCCAAACGATAAATAGAAGTGTTTGTTTTGAACCAATTGAGAAAGTAAAAATTTATCAGCAAATAGAACCAAATTATTTTTAACTAAACGTCATATCAAGTGTGCACACTTGTTTTTTGTTAAAAAATGCCATAATAATGAAATTTGCATTGCATCAAAAAGATTGAAGGTACTCACAATTTAGATATATTTATTTTTTTCTGGAACCTTAGGCCGGATTCAAATCGACTAAAATTTCACAGTCATCAATATCATTTTTTTATATCATCTTTTCTGGCTAACACTTATTTATATGTGCATTTTAGAAACAATTTGTGACGATGATAATTTATGCCGATTTTTTGATGAGAGAAAAATATGTCGGATTTCGAGATTTATTGCCTCGGACCAAAGTGTATATGAGTGTTTGAATGTGGGGTATTTAACAATAGATTTAATTTCATTAATAGACGTTGATTGAAGGTTTCGAGCACAATTACGAAATATGGATTAGACCTCTAACTTCTGTATATTATTATAAATTACAGGAAAACAAAATGTCATCGATTTTTAACTGATATCAAAATATTAATACACTATGATGTGTGAAATTTATATTAGAACGTGCAAAATGGATTTTTTATTTTATTAAAATTATAAAATTTGAAAAAAATAAATTTTGTAATAAAAACGCAAATTTTTAAAAAAGAATTACCAAATTTAATGCTTATATTTTTATAAAACGAAATAAAATTTTTGAAAAACTTTTGAAAAAAAATAAATTTTTATTTTCAATTTCCGAAATTTTACGAAAATAAAAACTCGCTTTGCAATTTTTACAAAATAAATTAGTTTTACTGAGCTTTTTTAGGCTTGTCTAAACAGTTCTTCTAATTTTAAGTGTTCTATAAAATACCTTTTGAATGCCTTTTTTAACTTTTCAAATTGGGCAAAGATGACGCCAAAAAACCTGTTGAGCGCAGTCGATATTTTGAGTAAGCAAATTTGTTCACTCTAAATTTTGTAAAATAACAGTGATAAATATTTCTGACGATGAGACAGGTTAATTTTAATTTATTGGCTAAAATTAAATGATTAGTATTCAGTAACTCAAGTTTAGAAATAAAACATAAAAGCACAGATTACTGTATTTAATTTTTTTCTAATTGGTCAAATTTTTGATAAATAAGTATTTAAATAATATCAATTTGGCAAAAAAAATCGTGGTAGGTGTCGCAATTTCTAAAATTATCTGACAAAAAAATTGATTATTTTTTCTTAATTAATTATATCAGCAACAAATAATTTCTGGGGCCAAATTAAATTTTATTCTGCATCAAATAACATTCACTTGTAAATGTTGTTTTGAGTAAAATCATTAATCAAGCTATGTCTCTCGTCCCTTTCAAGGTTTCTCACAACTAATCAACACGTAAATGAAGAAATTTAAGTTTTTATAAAAAATAAAGGTTTCAAATAGTTCAATAACAGCACTTAGGTGGCAAAATCAGAGATTTTGGTTTTGCAGAAAGTAAAATCGCCTCTTTCTCTATTTCAAATATCTCTTTATCTGCTTTTTTTACAGGGTATGTACCAGAGTTGAGCTCTTGTGAGATCTTTGCAACTATTCATGCAGAAAACAGAAATATCTACAAACAAAAACTCGTCTCAAATTATAGCACTACTTCCAAAGTTTTTCACCGTCAGCTATTATTCCTTGTCGACGACGTGTGGAGACCGTACAAAAATATATATGTCCGAAACAAATTCGAGCAAACTAAAAACTTTTGTTCTTCCTTTTTTTGAGTTTCACCAAGCAACAATATAAAATCGCATTTCCCAAACAAACATACGAGATTCTGCGAGAAAAGCCCGAGATTATTCTCACAATTTTGAGTTTCATTTAACGTGTCAGGCCCAAAGCCATTTGCCCTCTAACAACTTCCGTGTTTTACGCCAAAATCTATTATCATTTTCTAAATATCATCTGAACCGGGGTAAATGTTTTCTAACTACATCTTTATTTGATCGTTACGTCTATTCAATTATACTCAATACAATATGAGTCGCTTCATTACGACTCTCAAAAAGTAACATGCATTTTCCACCGTTTACCACTTTTATTATTTGTATTTATTCGTCTACAAAATTGCACCCCCTAAACTATAAAACTCTATATAATAAATTACTTCGGCATATAAATGGTCGTAAAACAAATTCGGCCACCAATTCTGCCCGGCGACTTTTGTTGTTTTATTTTTTTATAATGCCAAATCAAATATTTGATATTTCAACACAGGTGATCAAGATCTAAAATGACTATTCAAAGATCTACAATCGTGAACCATATAATCAATCGCAACAACATGATTTAATCATTTACCCAACTCGACGAGTACACTGTAATATCAAGATTTCACAAAGAAGTTGTTCGCATATTACAAACATAACTATATTGAGCAATATCGAAATTTATCACGTTATAGGTTTTGCAGCTATATAAATTTTTTTTCGCGACATTCATTCATTTTTGATACACTTTGGCCATCGAGTGTCTTACTTTCTTTTCGCCAAAGTGAGACGCCGAGTGAATCCTGCCCACAAAATGCTACTGCAAATCGTCAGGATCGATGCGGCCAGCAACTTCTCCAGCTCCGTTAAAAATGCCACTTCACCCAAGTTTGCATCCTCGTAAGAAATTTTTTTTTGGCATAATACCCAATGTCGGAAAAATAAGCTAAAATTAGTGTTGGCTGGAGTTGCTCCGACACGGCAGGTTGTCATTGCAGAGTCGGAATCATAATAATGCATTACTCGCGTTACCTTTTTTACATTTAACTTTTCCAGAAAGAGCGTCACAGGTTTTTGCGATTTTTCGAGTGACAAAGACCGAGACAAAACTTTTTAAATTGTGTGCCGTATATTTTTACGCTCGTTCCTAGGCAAGATTGGGCATCGAAAATGGATCAAAACTAATGCAACGACAGAATATATTAGAAAATGTACATTTTTACGATGTCTGGGTCAATATGCATCGATCAAGCATTTTTACAAATTTTATGAGTTTGCTTTAAAAAGCTCAAAAAACTTTTATGCCCGCAATTATGAAATTCATCAGCTATGAATAAATAATAGTAAAACTTATCGAAACTTTGTGATGGATTGATCTAAACATTTTGAAATAATAATAATGTTTAAAAACTGCATTAATTTTTTATTTTAGAGCAAATTTGTCTTCCAAATCACTTTTAAAAAATATTGACATTATAATTACTGACATTATTATGTCCCATTTCCAAACTTCATGTTTGTGAGCGATATTAAAACATTGAAAAATTATTATGATAATTTTTTTATAGCAAAAATGTCTACCCACATCTTGAAGACACCCTTATGCGCTTATTTAACTTTTTATGATAATATATAAAATTTATTTAAAACAAATTTTACTAAATCTTTTATTAATTTCTGTATATCTGAATTAATTCCTTTTTACAAAGAGGTAGTATGATAACGCCTATGTATCAATGTCATTTTGCATTATTACCTTAGCAAGCATATTGGTTTTCTTTATTTGAGCAATAATATCATTTACTACATCTATAATTCTTGGTCAGGAATTTGGTGCTAGTATTATTAAATCAAAATTTAAAGCGCAGGTAGTCTAAAGTGGCTTTTTCTGGTATCTTTAAAGGTAAAAATGAAAAGTTAAAAAACCGACGCAAAAAAAATGACTATTAATATTAATAAAGCGTGCAAAATTTTTTTAGAAGTTTGACAATCACTATTTTTCCGTTTATTAACAAAATTGTCATAAAAATTTATTTTTTGGTTATATTTAATATTCGAAATTGCTTTTACCAATTATTTTAAAACATGCTAATAGATTTTTTAGAACAGCGGCAAAATTTTTTGGAAGAAAAAGACTACAGGTATTTTGTCTTATTATTTATTGCAAAATCATTTGCAAAATTTATATATATTACCGAAAAGCGATTTACATATATATTTTTAATATTTAAATTCGAAAAACAAAGCGTGTAAAACACAAAAAGAGATATTTATTACAATGGCCTAAGTATACTAAATTCTACCTGAGATATTTGTATTTTTAAAAGAACATGTATTTCCTATAAAATTTTAATTTTAAACTAAATTAAAACATGTATAAATAGGAAAATCATGAGAAAATATGGCCACCATCCATCATTATCATTATTATCACGTTCTAACAAATGGTTAATTATATGAATAATAACAATTATACATATTTAATTGCGCGAAACAACATTAACACTAATAATGAAATTATATTAATATCTTATCTATATAAAAAAAGATTTCAATTTTTTAAACTTTGCTTTATTATAAACCTAAATACACGATAAAATTTTATAAAAAGCACCATTTTACAATATATAATAAAATTTATATAAAACTGAAAAAATACGATCAAGAAAAAGTATAATTAATAATTATTTTATAATTTAAATTAATAGTCGATTTTTGCTTTATAAAAACGTTACGTCGTTAAAAATATACTTTCTTTTTAGAATCAAATATGATAATTAACTGAATTTTTAAACAGTGAATGACTAAAATATTAATATAATTTTTGCATACATTTGACTTTAACATTATGTTAAAATATTTTTTAATTCAAATTTTTATAACAGTAAAAAAATAATGTTTAAAAATTCTATTTTACCAATTCTAGTATAAAAAGCATTAAAAATAAGCTAAAACAAATAAAAATTAGATAATTTTCAAATTAGCAAAACCACAAACTGTTTATTTTATTTATAAAAAATGTTTAAATTTTTATAATAAATTGCCCGGCACTAAAAATATTGAAAAATTTATATTATTTAATTTCTTATATTTTTTTTATAAATTTAAATTGTATGTTTGGGTATTTAGTACGGCAAATAGGTACGCAAAATTTGTGCAACTTAATAGGTGAAAGTGTTTATGACCAAACTATCGTATTTGAGAGAAAAAATTAAACGCATTTGTTAACAAGATATTACGTATTGTCTCATTTTCTTATAAATCGTTAATTTGCATTTAAATTTGAAAATAAACTCTGTCCCTAAGCCTATATTTATTTATATTCGTTTTTGTCACAAATTTATATTTTATGGTCGGCAATGTCCAAATGGCATTTTGATAAAAGTGAGTTTTATTTTTAGTAATTTAGAAAATTCAAAAACTAAAAATTTATTTTTTCAAAATTTTTAAAAAAAAATTTATTTCGGCTTGCTCATTGCAAATTTGTCAATTTTTTTGAAATTTGCGTTTTATTTCAAAATAAATATTCGAAAATTTCAATGAAAATAAAAAACTTTAAACAAATAAATAACTTATGATAATAATATTATTATATTTTAATTTTTCTTATTTTCTTGTAACAATCACTTTACTTTTTTAGCAAATTTTTTGGTATATCAACTCTTCAAATAACATTTAATAATACAACTCCATTTTGCGACCAAACTCAAATAAGGACTTAAACTCTAATCTAATTTAAACCTGAGCCCTAACATATTTTTATGCTACGCTAACTTCAAGTATTACGCATCCAGCATACAACAGTTGGATAGTACATCTTAATATTAATTATATTTATTTTATATTAATCTAAAATATATTTCAAAATTTTTGATTAATTTATTTAAATTGCTTTTTTGTTACATATTATTCAAACGCATGTATTTTAAAAATAATAAAATATTTTATAACTTTCTTTATAGTATCGTCTTATCTATTTATCTTAATTACTGAACTTAATAAAATAGTAATATTTGTGAGGTAAGCATGCGTGAAAATGTAAAAAGAATTTTATTATTTTATCAAAATGTAAATAAATAAATTGATATTAAATTGCCGGACCAAAACCAAGAAACAATGTAAAAAATTGAAACATATTTAATAAATATTATTATTTTTCTTTTTATTTATTATTAACAAATGTTTTTTTTAGTTGAGGAAATTAATTAGGCAAAAAAGGCCAAATTTAGATATTATATAAAAATTTATGACTGAGCTTGAACTTAAAATCTAAATAATATATATATATTTGTATATCTATATAAAATTCTCTTTAAAAATAGACCGGCAACAAAATATTTGGCTATTTTTACTTTTTTTTAATTTTGTTTTGTATATACAATAAACAATTAAGTAAATATTATCCGTATCATGATATTTCAAATTGCTTATTCATTCTACCAAAATTTGGATTTCTTTATGAACAAAAAAATGGCAAATTCTCGAATTTTAATTTTGAACCTTGTGGCTAAAGAATATACCCAAAACAATTTAATTAAATTTATATTTAGTTGCAAACATGGAAAGCATCATTTGTATATAATTTAGACTTATTAAATCTATATTTTATTACGATATGAACTTCAGTATTTGACCCTGTTCTTTAATATATATAACTTATAATAACCTACTTTGTTTAGACTGTCAACGATTCAGGCGTATATATACAACAATTATCAAAATCTTCAATCTTATTAATATGTGTTATGTAAACATTCCTAGGTAAAAATATTGTAGTAAGAAAATTATATTTATAAATTTAAATCTAATTATCATATAAAAATTTGTATAAATATATATTAACATACAATTAATAAAAAATATGTGTATTAAATTATAAATATCATTGATATTTTATTAAAATTTAAGCTAAAAAACATTATTAATAAAGCTGATGTCAAATATTTAAAACCGAAACACCAATTTATTAAAGAAATATCTTTAAATAAGTTTAACAGAAGATCTCCATTTTTGATTTTTATACTCTCATTGTAAAAGTTGAAGTCATTTATTGTGTTTCCTAGGTGAAGAAGAGGTGCTTTGTAAGCACTTGACATGTTCCATGAATTGCCAACACTGTGTAGTTTTTTTATTTTTATTTTGAGAGCCAAGATGCACATTTCTGCAGTCTTGGTTTGGCTATAATTCCCACCAGATTTATGTTAATAGTTTGTGCATATTTCATAATGTGCTGTCTTAACAAGAGTTTATCAAAATGACTTCAAGTTACATGTGGAGACACTAGTTTCGTAATAACTTATTGCACTTAACTTGTAGAATGAGTGCCAGAAAATTGTTATCCATTTCCACCCCATGTATTAATATTTATGCACTTAAACAAGTTCTTTTTTTAGCTATAATTTATATCTTGTTTAAGTAAATATTTATTATACTTAATTTGATTACTTTTATTATGACTATTCCAAATGTTTTATTTATTTATTTATATTCTTGGATTACCAGAAATAATAGTACCTTATATGACATTTCTTTACAACTATGAAATAGACTGTCTATGATATTATATAATAATAGTAATCAAAACAAATATATTTATGTTTTAATAAATATTTTCCAGATTGCTAAAATGAGTGAAGATGTTAGAGCAAGAATACCATTGTGGATGTTGTTTTAAACTGCTCACCATAATTTCATCGAAATTTAATTAGTACCTATTCTGCAGTAGCTCAGGTAGAAAAAATATATTCATTTTATTTTTATTATTTTTTAAATAAAAATAAATATAACGAATATTAAAATAAGTTAAAAAAATCTGTTTTATAGGATGGTAGTTGCTATAAAATACAAAAGATTTAATTGTAAATTTTGAACAAACTATGGCAACTGTTTGTAAACAGAAAATACTAGTGCTACATTCCCAGTTACTATGGGAATAAATAATTCGAGGATTTTTAGATGAATATGTGAATCTTCAAAAAGTTGATGAAAAACCAAAATACAAAAGTAAGTCATATTAAATTTTGTTAAAAACTTTATTATATATATTATCATTAAAATTAAATATATGTAAACACATGCATACATTTTTCAAATATTTTTTCTATTAGCCATGAAATATAAGCCAACTTCACAATTACAAAACTGTTGATCTAAAATTGATTGAAACAATAAATAAATAAATTATATTTTGTATAACATAATTTGATAAAAAAAAAAATCTATTTATTTATTTATTAATCTTTTAAAAATAATAGTAATAATAAAAACAAACATTTGTTATACACAATTTATTCTAATTAGATGTCGATCTCTTTCCTAAATTGGTTTAGATATTTTAAATTGAATTTCACTATGGTACAGATATTTTTTACGACAGGGTTAATTAAGTAGGTAAATTTTTTAAAGTTTTTCCATTGTGCAGTTGTTACTTTACTTAGAAAATCTATTAATATCACTAATATTAATTATGAAATAGTTTATTTTTTTATCACAACTATAGTGAAGAGATATTTTTTATATTATCAAGAACTTTAATTTTTAAAGAGTTTCTGTTGTAAATTTATTTTAAATTAAATTTGATTTAATATTCTATGTTTCAGTTATATTTTGAATAATAACTAACTGTCTTTAATTGCTGTATTTTATTTAGAATCTTCTTTTTCTCATATAGGCTAGGATACAAATTATTGACCGAGATCACGATTTCGACATATGAATTACCGAGATCATCGGCGATCTTTCAACTATACCGTTATTTCTTGCATTCAATGCACATCTGTTAAACGCCTTTTAATGTCTATAATATAGTAAAATATGAAAATGTTTTAAACAACATTTTTTCATTTTTTTAATACATCATAAATAGATATTCAATTTTACGAGACTAGAGAAAGTAAAACTTTTAACATATTGTGAAGATCTCGAATTTAATCAAGCCCCTAATGTCAGCTAATATTGATTCTGGAAAAAAATATTGACAATTTTATACGAAATTAAATAAAAATATTTTGATAACTTTTTTGCAGTATATAATAAACGCCAAACATCTTTATTCAGTGATATCGCTTTCAAAGAACTGACTTATACATATGTTTGGTAAAGGTAAAATGTTTTGTTTTGTAAATTACATTCCATATTTAAAAATTTCATTAAGCAGCTTTACTATAGTGATATGTATTTACTTCTTCATAATATACAAACAAATTTCTTCAGCATCAGCCATCTCACTATCTAAATATCATGAACTATTAGAAAAGATTTTTAAAGTTTTAGGAACCAGTCCTTTTCACTTTATCAGATCTTTATCAAATAAAAACTTTTTATATCTCATATAATTTAATATATTGTAATTTTTTCTACCTGTATTTTATTAAGACTAAAACAGTAAAATGTAAAAAAATGTAAAGATAATATAAAAAACTATTTTCTTAATTATTCGCTCGTATTACCAATATCCAGCAATTTACTTAATTACTCAATGATTTAGCATTCGACTTAAGAGACAAATTCGTGCTAAAACGAAAGAAAAAAAAATGTGACTTAACACCTTGTTTCAGTCAGATATGTTCGCCAAAAATCAAAAAACGCAAGTGTGCTATCGAAATTTTCTTGAAAACCTCAACGTCCAACCAATAATGCAAAGATGCCCCATGGCGATCTATTTCCATTTAAGTGCCGTCTACCTATAATGTGTATATTTAAAAACAGGTATAATCTTCCCTTTTTGTAGTTGTGTCGCCAGACTTCTAATTTATGTCTTATTTAAGTTTTTATATGCGCACAAATAAATTGGATATCTAATTTCGCAAAATTTTAGAGATAATTTAAATAATAAGTTGTGATCTACCATTTCATTCAGTGTTATTCCACAAGCTAAAAACCCAAAAAATGCCGCACGAATCAAGGAAATTTTTTAATTAAAAAGATTACTAGTTGTAAAACACTGGACGACCCTAACATCATTTATAACAGCTATGAATTTTTGAGTCGAAATTTACGGCGCTCATCTGACCAAAATCAGAATTTTAACCAATGCGATTCAATCCAAAGATTAATTTTGAAATTTTAAATTGTGCTTCTATCATAAAATTATATGAACAATAAAGTTTAAAATACTATTTAGATAACAAAAACCATTAACAACGTAAGAAATTTAAATTTTTTTTTAAATATTTAATTTTTTATTTTTTATTTTTTTAAATTAGTGGTTTTTTTTTAAAATCATAAACTTTCCGTTTTTTTGTCTAAATAACTTGAAACTTAGTACTAAAAATTTTATGTAATAACCTTTTTTTAGATATGTTTTTTTATAAAAATCTGAATAATACCAATAAATTTTTTATACAATTAATAATAAAAAAGAAATTTTGTGAATTTTTTCACGAACTTTGAGTTTTGTTTAAAAAATTGGAGGCATTGGAAAAATAAACCCAGGATAATTATCTTTTTTTAAGCTACCATCCCTCAAGCACATGGTGTTTTTTTATTGTCCTGTTATTTTGGTAAAATTGTCTCAAAAATTTTTTTGAATTTCATGATGCATTTAAAATTTTCAATTCTATGTGCTGAAAAGTATAATAAATTTATTAAATTCAAAAAATATATAGTATTTATAAGTTCAGTAAAATGTTTTTATGAAGTAAATATTTAAGGCACAAAATTACGATTAAACAAATTTGATGATATGTTGTAATTTCGAATTCTTCCGTTATTATTCATTTTTATATTAATATCTAGGCAACCACCTTTATCACATGTTCATACATCTCAAAACCCGCAATCTTCAGCAATAAAAAGATAAATAAATCGCAGGATGTTTATAAATTGTGGCAAATATTTAGCAATTCCTCTACACATCCAACTTAAAATCGCATTAGAATTACATCGGTAATTAACTGTCTTTTAAATATAATTTTTAAGTTTAGATGTAAAATTTTTTGATCCATATTTGTCGACTTTTTTATTGGCAGAATAAACACCCAGGAAATTTTAAACTATTCATCGATAGAGGTAAAATTATCGAGTGGGAAACTAGATAAGCCACGCTCTGCTTTTTACACTGGCTTAATTGTTTTTACTAAAAAAACAATTTTAGTGAACTATCAAAAGATAAATTCTTTATTGGAATCTTTAGATTAAGCAGGCAGCTTGCAACAAATACAAATAAATCTAAACATTAGTCGGAAAATACCTATAAGGCCTTATAGACCATGTGTCCTCTTCAAACTTTTTTATCCAGAGTTTTGCATTCTTTATATTTTAATATCAGTGGCCAAACTTTAAGCAAATATGTACTTATAATCGCAAAATTACAATTTTGCGTCATTTTGTACTATATTAGAACGAAATTGTTCAACAAAATTTTGTTTTGTATTTTACATGGTTTTATAAAATTTTCATTTATTTAGATTTATTCAAAAGAAATGAGAATAATAAAATATAACAAATACTAATGCAAAATGACAGAGTTATTTGTGGTATTTTTTACAAATACGACAAACTTAAACTCCAACAACTACTAGATTTTGAAAAGTAGTAGATTTTGGAAGTAATTCATAAAGTAATTACAATAGTAAGCCTTTTGTTACAAGAAACAAAATATTTTTAAATACCTGCCGCCGAAAAGGAAAACTCTTTTATTATGACAAAATCCTCCATGTTCATTGCACCTTAAGAAAATCTTAAAGTTTTACTATAATTGCTAGAAATTTTATCATAAATAATTTATTGTAGAACTAATTGCCACTTTCCCTTTTTTAAAGAAAGGAAGAAAACAAGTTTGCTTGAGTAGCTCTAGCCTTTGGCCGACAATTTCTGTGTTCTATTGATCCACCTCAATCACAAAACACATATCTGAAATTCAAATGTAAACCTATATTTAAAACGCTTTGTAATTTTTTTAATGACAGAAAATAGGAATTACGCCGTTATCACAACTTTATTTAACCCAATCTACAAAAATAACTCAACATATGATTTTTCATAAACAACCCAAATTGATAAATACTTTATGAGTCCATCAGCACGAGTTTAAATACTATATTATGCTGGCCCCTTTCAACAAATTATTTTTTTCAAATTTTTTGTCAGCCGACATTTACATTAAAGAAGAGTAAATGATTGTGTGCAATTTTACATATAACATTATATCTGTACGTCTCGACGAAGTTTTTAACGGCACGGTACGAAGTGATAAGCTCTAATGCATAGCTATCGTTTGAAAAATAATAATAATACTGCTATTTACACACTTGCCGAACCCCCGCTACAATTTAAAATTTGGCAGAAAATGTCTTTAAAAATTGTAATGAGTTTATATATTTGTTTTCAAATTATTTTACTGTTTTTAAAAATAGATATAACATCCATTGCTGCGATGCATTTGCTCTTCATTTTCACCTTATTTTGATACAGGACCCAATTCCACTATTGCCACATCAAAATTCAGAAAAAATTTTAAGCTAAATTAATGCTAATTTTATTTATTATTTATTTTATTATCAATACTTTACTTATTAAACTCATTAATTATAGCCGCTAAATAATGGCGATTTCCTCAAGCATTTATATTCAACAGGACCATATAAACTACAGACGATATATTGCATAGTAATTAGTCGCTTACAGCTATGTGGAAATTGCAATTATTTGGCTTAGGCAAATAAAGACAACGTAAATACGAAAACCATACGATGATGAATTTTTGACAAGTAAGATACTTATCAGAGACGTTGTTTCAAAACGCCGAAAATGCGAAGCAACAAACCTTTGAATAAAATAAAAACAATCATAACGATGATACTTTGATAGTGAACTATAAATTATTTAAAAAAATAAGCAAATATATTTTGTTCATTTATCAATAATATAGATATCTTTAAAGTTTTTTGATAATTTTAAGGATTATAAGTGTGTTCATCATATATAGTTATTGGAAACAAAAAACCATGCGCTTTAATTATGTTTATATTTTGAAAAATATATCTAATTTTGTTTACAAGATTGACATCTAAGTATATTGAAATATTTTGAAACACCATTTCCTTTTAATTGACATGTAATTCTAATTAATGAATTTTTTTAATATTTAAATTTCTTGAAAATTATTACTATTGTTTAATTCGATATAAATTTTTAAAATCAATTCAAACTTCCATTCAAAAACTACAAATTGTCTAGATTTTGTAAAAATACCATAATATTAATTGCAAAATGTGCAAAACATTTCACATTTAAAAATGACATTTTATATTTACGAATATTTTTTGTCTACCCCATCAATTTTAACTTTAAAATATTATTTTAAAAATAAAATATAAAAAACAGAAAAAAAATTAAAAAACCAAGTACAACATTAATTACAAAAAATTTAAATTCGGAAATTTAGACGATCCAAAGCATACGAGGCAAACTACTTTCAATTGAAATTGTCTCTATTTTTAGTGTTTATAACGCGATGTCTGACCCACACATTATGTGGCCAATGTTAAAATAAAAATATGAGTCGTAGTCACACATAAACATGGCCATCGACCACTCATTACGATACTTACATCATAGTCTCAATTGATGATAGCCGCACAACACAGTATTTTCATCATGAATTTCCATGATCATTTAATTATTATGTGATCAATTTATTGTGATCATTTTTGTGTTATGACCCAAATATAGTAGTCGATATTTTTAGATAACACCATATTTTAATATCACAAAATAAGTTTATGAAAACATAAAAGTATGCATTCCCATATTTAACTTCTGCATATCTATATATTATTCGTTTTTTTCTTCAGATTTCTTTCAGCCAAATTCCGGCTTTAAAATGGCAACTTTGACCAAATTCAAAATATAAAAACGTCTAAACACACACACGATAGGTTTTTGATCAAAAATATAATTTTTTGTTTTGCTGAATTGTTTTTAGTTGAATAATATGCAAAAAATCAATTTATTTTGTTTTTAATCTTTTTATTTTTTTATTTTTTCTGAAGTTTTCAAGTAATTGGTGACCCAAAATAGTAAACGAAATTTGAAAATGCTTTAAGATGGCAGAGTTGAAATATGAGTTAACCCATAACACTGGCCACATAAAGCCGGCACTGTAGTCAGGATACGTCACAATTACAGGCATGAGTACAAGAAAAAATAAAAAAAAAAAGTACAATTCTCTTTTTGGGATCATATAGGTATCGTATCTCATTAGCTTCAATATATATCAATATAACTTAAGTCAGAAACTCGAACTTCTAATATACATTTCATTGAAAATCTCTGTTCAGTATTAAAAGAATATTTATAATAGTTTTATAGTAATATATTATCTATACTTTAATATTTTTGAATTTAATAATAGATACGATAAAACAAAATATTTGATTTATAGAGCCACAGCCAAGAATACTACTATTTAAAATGCCACAATAATTAAATAAAAAAAGTGCCAATATGGAAAATTGTGAAGTCAATTATCGGCTATTTGTTTTATCGAAATTGTTTATGAATCATCTTGATTTGTTACCCACTTTAATGTTGTTATTGATCATATTTTATTTTGTTAA